>LPNX010345505.1:265685-291363 GCA_001517045.1 Pseudotsuga menziesii
GTAAATGTTAGAGGATGTCAAGTAATGTTTACATGTGTATGTTAATAGGTGATGGTTGATGCGTATACTAGATTGTGTTAGATAATTATTTATGTGTATGTTAGATGATGTTTTTCATATGTGTGTGACAGTTATGTTAGATGATTTTTATGTTTGTTTGGTGGTGGTGGTGATGATGATGATGGTATCTTAGCTGATGTTAGGTTATTTTAGGTGCAATTACTAAATTTTTATGATATACACCATAAGTTAAATTAAGATTAAGTGATATTAAATAAAATATTTAAAAACTTATTGTTGTTACATATCTATTATAAGTCAAATCAAGTTTAAGTGATACTAAGGCATGGCTTCCTTTACTTCGTGTATTAAGTAATGCAGTAGAACGAGACACATCATTAATCACTTCCTGGTATTTATTGAAGTAAAAGGGGACAATAGTAAGCCAGCTTCCCCTTTTAAGTTAAATGTCGTTTGGTTATAGGATGAAGCATTTCAACAGCTTGTCAGGACTCATTAGATCCAATATCATTAGGACTCTAACATGTATGTCGCTATACATTTCTTGAGCAATCTCAAAAACTTAAATTCTCTTACCGTCCCTTGAGTAAAGAAGATAAAGGCTATTAAGGATAAAAATATCATTATGATAGAGAAGCAATTGGATACTTTCTATACATACTTCCTAAAGGGGTTTGCATTTGTTGAATAGAAACATCATATCTTGGATCTTGAAACCTCCCTCATACAGTGATTATAGATGGAGGAGGATTCTATTAGGGTTAAGAGTAGTGTCATATGGTTACAAAAAGGTGATAATAACTCCAATTTTTTTTAACTATATTAAGCATAGAGCTAATATTTAATCGATTTTGGAAATTGAAGATGAGAATAGGAATATGGTTTATAGTTTTCATGATATTTCCAAAGTTGGTGTGAAGTACTTTGTTGAGCTCTATAAGGACAATAAGAGGGTCAATATTTCCTCACAATTGGATATTATAGCTCACTTTAGATATGCTTGGTCAGTTAAGTTTTGTTTAGATATGCTTAATGTCATTAGTTCTTATCTACATTTTGTCATTGAAGAATCTAGAGTTAAAGGTAGAGTCTTGGCTTCATTTAACTCTACTTTTCTTACCTTAATCCTAAAAATTGATAAGGTGATTAGAATAAAGGATTCCAAGCCTATTTCTTTATGTAACTGTGTCTATAAGTTGATAGCCAAGGTGATTTCCAATAAAATCATATGTATCTTTTATAAATCAATCAACCCATAATAATTTTCCTTTCTTAATGGTAGGAAAATACATGATGCCATTGGCATAGCACAAAAAGTGTTACATTTGACAAAAAAAACATATTCCACTTGTGGTCAGTAAGGTTGACTTATCAACTACTTATGATCATGTGAACTAGACTTTTATGAGGCTCATTTTATTACAGGTTGGATTTCACTTCGATATGGTGAGTTGGATCCTCTCATGTGCTCAATATGCTAGCTTTGTAATATTTATAAATGGTTCGAAATCATCCTTTTTCAGACCAAGAAAAGATGTCAAGAAAGGGTTCTCTCTTGCCCCTCTTCTTTTTCTTTTGGTCATGCGTGGATTTAGAATAATTATTGACAAAGTAAGGGACATCGATTTACTTCCATTTTGGAGGATCGATTTACTTCTCTCATATTCTTTTAGTTGATGACATGTTTTTATTCTCGGTTGGCTCTAGGTGGGGGATCCTTAATTTAAGTCTCTACTCTCTCTTTTTTAGGAGGTCACATGTACGATATGAAACCCTAATAATTCCACTATTTCTTTATTAAATATGGATCCAAACGTTGGTGTATGGATCCATACTCAATTTTCTTTTGAGGTCTTAGATTCTCTCCATGGTATAAAATATCAAGGTACTAGGTCACACTAGTTCACCTCCCTATGGGGGTTCATGATCATATAAGAAATTATGTTTTTTTTTGTGGTAGAGAAATGGGGATGAAAATCCTTTTCATTGAGTTTCTTGGAAAAGTATATTTTTATTTAAGTGCTATGGGGGTTGGGGCCTCAAACATCATGTAATATTTTCCAAAGCTCTTGCAACAAAATGCATTTTGTGTCTCATAAAAAGTGAAATTTTGTGGGTAAAGGTGGTTCACAAATAGTAGATAGCTCTCGTGATTGTTATAGAATGGTTTTCTCTAGAATTAGATCATCGAGGAACATTTATATCTTGTTCAAATAAATCCTCCAATCCTTTGACCTTATAGGATATTGGAGTCTCTTGGGAAGATGGAAATGCAAGAAGCATTAGATTGGGTCTTGACCTATGGATAGGAAGCAAGGGTTTACACATTATATGTGTACAAATGATCAATTATATCATGGAAAACTATTTTATTTTCTTGCATCATGTCCATGATATGATTTAGTCTACACATATAATACAAGAATGGGTATCTACAAAAAATGTGAGGTTTGAAAATGATAATAAAGCTCATTGGGAGGATTATACTCAATCACCTAAATAAATCCATCTTAGACTAGTTGAAAAGGAAAATTCACTTTTGTGGATAAAAAACACATATGAGGGATCCTACCATCCCAAGATTGGTTACCAAGTTCTTCGTGATAATGAAGATATTCCTCCACCCGAGTGGTGGTATATGCATGTATGGAAATTATCATGTTCCCTTAACTGCAATCTATTCATGTGTCTCACTCTAGCTATGAAAGTATCATCATGGGACAATCTATTGAGTAAATTTGGAGTTGGGCCTAGCAGATGCCAAGCCCTTTGAAAAATGGCAGGTGGACATATGAACCATATCTTTCTATATTGTTCATATATGCAAGAAATGTGGTAGTTTATTTCATAGGTCACAGGTAACATCTTTGCTTAGGTTGGGGATGGCTTTCAAGAGGCTTTTCAACTATGGAGAGAGAATCCAACCTTTTGGGTATACTCGACCCTTCCAACCTGGATGATTTGGGGAGTTTAGCCCCAATGGAATAATATGCTATTTCAAGAAATTTTGATCTCCCCTCACATATATTCAACAAATACTCTTTCCATATTGGATGATTTCCCTAGGAAAAGGAAGAAGTCGCTACTAGGAGGATAGTTATGGAACATATTAATAAGACCAAACCATGGAGTTACATTGATGGATTAGGACAAGGAAAACTGACCTTAGGGAGTATTGGGGGTATTTTATATCTTTTCGATAGGAATTGGTTTAAATTTACAACTGGTATAAGAGCTTCAATAAATAACACTGTCAAATTGATGAAAATATGGATGGTCTTGGAATTGGCTCTCTCTAAAGATATTCACATTTTGCAGATATTTGGGGACACCTGATTAGTGATTGACTGGCTTCACCTGAGAAAGCCTCCTAACAATATTTTCTTGAGGCCAATTTCTTAGGATCTTTGTAGTTTGTTGATCCTTTTTGAAGAAGTATCCATCATCCATATCTATCGAGAGAAAAATATTCTCACTGATCAGTCATCCAAATTGGGTCTCTGGTTTGAGTGTGGTTTCAGGAAAGTATGTATTCTTGAAAAAACATCATCAAGGAGTTGGATCCCAGTCCTCTAATTTTCTAATCCCAAACCAGGGGGCACGATGACATAAAACATGGATTGCTAGATACTCTTTTATCATACATATCCTATCACAATCTCTTGGCAGATCAATGATGGTCAAATTTTGTATTGGAGCAAGTGTCTTTGAATACATGCAGTGTATTTTTTCACTTTGGACATGATTTTTTTAGTTTTAAGTGATTGTTATTTCCAAAACTGCTTCCTAAAGAAAAATGTGAATGAAGTATATATGTAAGGCTTTACAGCCAAACATAACAATATGGTTCATATTTTTAACAAATTTTTGAGCTATGCTCTTTTTTCTATGGAAAAAAGTGATATTAATTAAAATGTTTAAAAACTTATTATTGTCTTTTTTTTTCAGAGGAAAAAATACCAATCTTTGTTATTCATATGAATCAAAAGACATCTTTTACATATCAGCATGATGACTGCCAGATTTCAATGGCAACATCTTGACAAAACATAAATAGTAGATACATCAATACAAATCTGCCTAAAGACTGTCCAATCTTAGAATCACCATCAACAACTAAAGATGACAAACAAAGCAGCAGATACAAAGATAAATTCTGATCATAGCAGACTTTTCTCATCATCCCTGTTAAAACAGGTCAGAAAGAACTGAGTATTCGAAGATGAACTTCAAACATAACATATCAGAGCAATACATGCTGGCAATAAGGACTCAATCATAGAACAGAAAGAGATAATCAATCCACAGTTATAACCATGCTGAAACAAAAGAGATATTCAGCTACTCTAAAAGTGATAAAGATTGCCTTGATTCACAATCATTCCATCCATAGATTCTGAAAATGTAACAACTCCCATATCCAATTTCAGTCCTAGTTTGGAGAGTGCATCTGCCAACGTGTTATGCTCACGATATGTATGTTTAAAGATCATCGGCGGGGCCTTTTGAAGCATAAGTCTTATATCGCAACACCAGTGCATCAGTGATGGAACATCAAGTGCATAAATTCTGTTTAGCCATGAGATAATAACCATTGAGTCCCCATATATCAACTGAATAGGAATACACATCAAATAGCTGACTCTAAGAATTGCCCAGCAAGCCAATAACTCTGCTCTAGTGTTAGAGCTTCTGCCACAACCCATGGAAAAGCTAAAGAAATGCAAATCATTGATATAAATCAAAAAACCTGATCCTCCCATATTCTCCGCAGCAGCACCATCAAAAAAGCCACAAGGAAAACATTTCATTGGTTTAGGTCCTATATTGCGAGCTTTGCAGATTTTCAAAGGCATAGAGAAAGAAATAATCAACCCTTCAATTCTGGCAATCAACTCAGGGATGGAAGGTTTCTTATCTTCAAAAATGCAGTGATTACGGGTGAGTCAAATTCCCCAACTATAAACAGAGGCAAGTATAAGAAAGGGGCAGAACTCGCAGAACAGGTGAACCATCGATCCAAGAAGGAGTGAACAGAGCTGAATCTAGGGAAAGAACAGCTGAATTTTCTCTTGAAGAAAGTGTAAATATGGGTAGAAAATGGATAGCAGAAAAAAAAGGTGATGGATATCTTCCATGTTTCCTTCACAGAGGATACAACGACTAGGCCCATTGATACCTCTAGACTGCAATTGCTCCCAGGTTAATATCTTCCCATATATCAAAATCCAGATAAAACATTTAATTTTTAGAGGGATAGGCAAAGTCCACAAAATTTTCAGTACCTTGTCATTTAATTTTGGACAACAGTGGGAGATTATACAGGAATAACCTTCAACAGCAGATAATGGCCCAAAATAATTATTGTGGGACCAGATTAACATATCACTTTGATCAGTAATCCGAATACGACCAAATTCCAGACCTCTTATATAATTATCCCATATGGATTTCCAATCACCTGTAAGATCAAGTTCTTCTGCAGAAAACCAATAACCTTTGGCATTTGAAGTATAATTGCGAGCCTGGGCTAAGGAACAAATGCCAAAATCCTCTAGATAGTCTCTCAATCCTCTAGGCAGAGTAAAAGAGGATCCCAACCCCACAATAGGATCAGCCCCCAAGCAAATGGATTCACCATTACCAACTTTCCAAGTAGTTCCTTTACCAATCCAGTTAATGGTAGCAATGAAGCCCTTCCATATAATAGAGGCATTATTAAAAATGAAGTTCTTTTCCCTGAGCCAAAGGTGAAAAGGCTTATTTTTCATATATTTTGTCGAGATAAGGAGATTCCAAATGCCTTTGCTGTGGACAACTAGCCAAAAAGATTTCATTCTCAAAGAAAAACTAAAGCTAGGGAGATGCTTAATTCCCCAACCACCATGGGAAGTAGGCCGAGCCAAAAGATGCCAATCCACAAGATGATATTTTTTGTGCTTATCAGAAGATCCCCACAAAAAGGAGAAAATCACTTTTCTGAGTTTATCTAGAATAGAGGAAGGAATTGGAACCAATGACATCCAGTAGATGGGAATGCTGGAAAGAACAGCTCGAATAAGAACAAGTCTACCTCCCATAGAAAGAAGCCTGTTTGTCCAATGGGAAATTTTCTTTTCAAATTTCGAAACCAGCCAAAGCCAATCTTTTACCATGTAACCATTTGGTTTCAAGAAATATCCCAAGTAATTAAAACCTTTCCGAAAATCATCAGACCTGTAAGGGAGGATACCAGAGATTCTTTGTAGAATTGCCTCATCTACACCTTTTTGTAAAAAACAAGATGTATTCCTGTTAATAGACATACCTGTGGCCTCACAGAAGATATCCAATATGCCTTTGAAAGCCAGCCATTCTTCATAGGAGCACAGACCAAATAAAATCACATCATCTACAAATAGTAGATGAGTGAGAGAGAGCTTAGAAGAAACTTTTATGCCTTTAACTTTCCCACTTCGTTTGGCCTCCTCAATCAAGAGACTGAGCCCTTCTATAACCAGAATGAACAATAAGGGGGATAGAGGACATCCCTGTCTTAAACCCCTCAAGGCAGGAAAGAATGAGGAAGAAGATCCATTAATAAGAACAGCAAAATTAGCTGAGGAAATGCAGCCCAGGATCTAGTTAACTCCAATAAGGGGAACACCTATTTGAATAACAAGAAGACGAATGAATGTCCAATTAAATCTATCAAAGGCTTTAGATAATTCCAATTTGAGGATGAGGGCACATTTATTTTTGGAGATGACAGAGTGCAGAACTTCCTGAGTAATAGCAATGGGTTCCTGGATAAGCCGATTCTTAAGAAATCCAAATTGTTGGGGGGAGATGGAAGCATCCAGAAAGGGTTTAAGCCTCATAGCTGCAATTTTGGAAATAAGTTTATAGTAGAGATTACATAGGGAGATTGGACGATAGTTAGCAAAAGAAACAAGCAGATCTGTCTTTGGGATAAGAGCTAGAAAAGTAGAATTGAGAGCAAGAGCCACTCTGCCCGAGGCTCTAGCTGTTTCCACCACATTAACAAGGAGAGGACCCAATAGATCAAAAAAGAACAAGTAGAACTCAACTGGCCAACCATTCGGTCCAGGAGCCTTATCTTTTTTAAAGAGTTTAAGAGCCTTTTCCACTTCCATAAGAGAAACAGGGTTTGTAAAGGAATCTTTAGAAATTAATAATTTTTATGTTTTCATTCATTTTTAAGATGTTTTTAGCTATTATAAAAGGATCTTAATTTATTCAAAAGATTTTAAAAAAATGCTTTTCAAAGATCAACTCTAAAAGAATCATTTTTATGAATTTCTAGGTGGTATGAGATATTGTTGATACACTATCCTAATAGTTGGTAAGTGCTATTAATTATTTTTACAACTTATTTACCTTAACTAATTAATGTTGGGCATGAATACATCATTACACTTATGGAAAATCTCCATATTGAATATCATATTTAGAACAATGATCATTACATTAATTATAAAACATGTTTAAGATGCTTTCCCAAATAAAGTAGAAATTTGATAATACATGTATTCATTTAGTTTCCATGAAAATTATGAATCTATTGTGTAAATTATGGATACAATAAGAAAAATGAAATATTTTTCAAAACATGCTCTTATACGTACTAGTCTTAAAATTGGATACATCATTGTTTTTGCATTTGACCACGAAAACCACTTTGTATCTACTCAAATTATAGTATCTTCAATACATCACATAAAATGAAATGAATATATCAAGTTAAGGTTTTTATTGTAGAATATTTTAATGTATATTTATGGAACTATATGATGGTTATTGTACCTAAATCTCTAAAGCACTAAAAAAGATCAAATTTAGAATTTAGAATTTAATATATATATATACAATTAAAAACATTAATATATAAAGAATAAATAAGAACCAAATTTTTTGTTTTTCATATATATACCTATATATCATAATCTTGTTTAAAAATTGCAAATTTCTAACATAATTATAGCAATTAAAAATATACATTTTAGACTAAATGCTAAATTTTAAACTAAATTATAAATTACAATTTCAACAATCTAGATAATCTTAAAATCCGTAATTTACTCTAAAATAAACTAATACAATTACAAAATTACATAAATAAAAAATCTAAAATAAACTAATACAATTAGTAAACTTACAAAATTACATAAATAAAAATTTGCAAAAACAATTTTGACGAATTTGATTCAGAACATAAATTAGCCAGAAAAGGGGGCGTTTTACTTGTCTTTTATCCTACTCCATATACTGCTCCGATAATAATTAAGACTAGATGATAATGTGGCTACTTGTGGGCCTGTGGTGTGTGCTGATTGAAAATGCCGCTTAGGCGAAGGTATTTCCAAGAACTACTGCCGCTCTCCGATTCGAGCTTTGATGGGAAAGCTTCGATGCAGAATCCCTTCTCCGATCAGGATTTCCAGAATTCTCATCCATATTTCAATTCGGAGCGGAATGATTAAAGGTGGTTTCAAAATTTCTATTGATCCTATACATTTTTCTGAACCGAAGGCTATAAAAGAATTCTTGAATGCCTGTGTTTAACTTTAAATTCTTTCGTTTTTCAGATTTCGGACGGCTTTCCTGAATCTTCAGTTGCGAAACTAGGTTATCTGGACTGGAAATGTCGATAATAATGTCATTGATTTCTAATGGCGAACTATTGCTAAGATTGATAAGCCAAACCGGCGTTTACCGTGTTTAGGCTCTTTTAGCACCGAAAAGCGAATCCCTTATCCGATGCAGATTTCCAAAGTTCTCATTGTCAATTCAATTCGGAGCCGAAAGATCAAAGGTAGTTTCAAAATTTCCGTTGATCCTAGCATTTTTCTAGGCCGAGGGCTCTAAAATAAATTTTAAATGCCTGTGTTTAACTATATATTCTTCCCTGTTTCAGATTTCGGACGGCTTCTCTGAATCTTCAGTTGCGAAATTAGGTTTTCTGGCCTGGAAATGTAGAGAATAATATCATTGATTTATGATGGCAAACTAATGCAAAGATTGTTAAGCCTACCCGGCGTTTACTATGCTTAAGCTTTTTTAGCACCGAATAGGTAGCTGCTGGAAGCCATAGAAACCATGAAGTCCTCGAGACACCTTTGCTCGCAGCCAACACAGGAATATGTGTCGATTTTGCAGAAATGTGGAAGAATTGGATGAGCAGTGCCTTGATGCTGCAGGTTCGTATACCACTTGCTCTCAAAAAGGTTTGACTACAAGGTTTTCTCAGAGAATATGACCAGCTGGTATTGCAATAAAACCCTGTTAACAAGAAATGCCAGTACTCATCCACAATGGAAAGCTATTTGTGGATGAGTACTGGTATCTTTTCATTAACAGGGCTGTTTACGTGCCTGTCGTAGTGTGTTTATGCTGTGGTTTGTTATAGCAACTGCTCTTAAAGGGATTAGTACGAGTTTTCCGAAAAGCATATGCCCAGCTGCTATTGCAATCAAACCCTGTTTATAGAAAGATACCAGTATTCATCCACAACCCACAGCGTAAAGGGACTTCCACAAGCATCTAACATAGTATTACTCCGTACGATTCGCCCGAAATTCAACACAGAAGATCACTCCAAAGACTTCAAATAAATTCCGTATAAAACTAGTTCAGATATTTTTTAAAAGCACTTTGAATTGTTTAGTTTTTTTGTTTTACCTCTCTTTTGTTTATGATTAATTGCAATGTCTTTGTTTTATATCACAAATCTATGCATGTAATTGTGCAGGTTTTGCAGCTGTTATCTATATTGGACTGGAGTATTTTGATTTTCCTGGTGTGGTAATACATATATGTATTGGAGGATGTAAGTACCACTTTTTATTCGCATTGATTCATATTTTTAAGTTTGAGTTGAGGGAGTTGGAGAGGTGTGTTACTAAACTTGTTGTGTTTGATCTAAAGCTTAATGATGTATTATTGATGCGATGATTATTTGATGGTGATGCCATAACCTAGGTGGCACCTTGAAGACTTTTCTATGGAGTTAGTTGGAGTGACCTACTTTGGGTTCACACATGCACAAAAGTTCATGGTTGACATGTTTTTTTCTACAAATTTTCACACCTTGTTCACATGTGATGATGGGTTGTACAATTAAAGGTGATCCATACTTTCTTCATCGAATGGCATTTGCCAATACTTGTTCTTAGAAGGATTGACAATCAACCTTATTCTTAATTTATGATTAATGTCTAAGATGCAAAGAGAATGGTTAATTAAAAGATCACATAGTATGTGGTTCTTTTTAGTTAGCTACAAACTCTAAGTGTTTGCATGGCTAGTGATTTACTATAGCCTTCCTAACAATGTAAAATTGGTAAATATTCCAAATAGCCTTTCTCATTTTTGCTTGGAGCTATGGAATTAGATATGGAATTAGATTTCAACACTTCTTGTACTTTGAGAACTTGTGCATCTCTGTTTTTGAAAATTATCTGATTAGTTTTATGACAAGATTTTTTCAAATATGCAAAGAAAAGGTTCCAATTCATCTACATTGTCCTCCAATTGTATTGTGTATTTCATATTTACAACTTAAAGTAAATATATTTATTTAGTCTCTACACCAACCTCCTTCAGTTACTTGGAGTTGGAACTACTTAAGCTTAGTTATTCTTCAACTACTTTCAGTTAGCTCACTTTGGATAAGGCACCTTTTCTCACCTACCACTTCAGTTAGACTTAGTTAAGTGATTATAATTGATTGTGTGACTTAGTTAGAGATATGGAGTTAACCACTTGGAATCCAATAACGATTTAGACATCTTTAGTTCGCCATGTAGTCAGATACAGTGACATCCAGTTGGTAGATTCGAATTCTTTCCCATGTAACACTATTGTAACACTAGATTATGTAAGATAATAATGTAATTCTGTGAGCAATACTTGTGTGTTTCCTATGAGATTTGATTTGTTCAGTTTGTATAACTCCAATCATGACTTTTACTGGAAGTGTAATTGCCGATATATTAACTTTTAAATTAACTATTTGATACAACTATTAGTTGAAAAAATTAAACTTTAACTTCAACTATTCTATTATTAGATAAGACTATTTGATTAATAGATACAACTATGAGATTAGCTCTCTTGATGATACTACTATTAGCTTAACTTCAACTCTTATTAGATACAATTATTAGCTTTTAACTCCAATGATTGTACAACTATTATCTTAACTTCAACTTTAATCACTATTATACTATTAGATACACATATTAGCTTAAGTCCAATGATTTTACAACTATTAGCTTAACTTCAACTCTAATTGCTTAAGGCTTAGTCGAAGTACATTTGGCATCTAGGAGTCTAGCTAATGTGCACTCGTGTCACAATCAAACTTTTAATAAAATCGTTGGCAAGCTAATTACTTCATTGGCAAGCTAATTACTTCGATAGGTGTTATATCTTAGAATTTTGTGATGGACTACTATCAATGTTTTTTCATCTACGGACGATAATGAGACAAGTGTACCATCCATATTGATTCTATCGGCGTCTTTCAAAATTCATAATTAATAATTTCAAAAAAATAAAAATTAGCTTAGTCAACATATGATAAGTAAAGTTTGTGATAGTTGGAAAAATTAAACTTCAACTTCAATTATTCTATTTTTAGATACAACTATTGGATGAATAGATACAAATATGAGCTTAACTCCATTGATGATACAACTATTAGTTTAATGTCAACTCCAATCATGACTTTTACTAGAATTGCAATTCTCCATATATCAACTTTTAAATTAACTATTAGATACAACTATTGGTTGGAAAAAATAAACTTCAACTTCAACTATTTGATTATTAAATACAACTATTCCATTATTAGATACAATCATGAGCTTAACTCCATTGAAGATATAATTATTAGCTTAACTTCAACTCCAATCATAACTTTTACTTGAATTGTAATTGTTGATATATTAACTTTTAAATTAACTATTAGATACAACTACTAGTTTAACTCGACCATGATCCTACAATTATTTTCTTAACTTCAACTCCAATCACAATTATATTGGATATCTATTAGCTTAACTATTACATAGAAATATTAACTTAACTTCAATGATTCTACAACTATTAGATTAAAAGTCTAATCTCTTAAGGCTTAGTCTAAGTAGATATGAAATCTAGGCGTCTAGCCTTGTAACAATGGAACTCCTAATAAAATAATCTCCATTGGGTGGACTACCATCTATGATTTTTTCATCTATGATTTTATGGGATTCGTTCAAAATTCAGAATTAACAATTTCAAAAAAATAAAAAAATAGCTTAGTTAACTTGTGATAAGTACAATTAGTGATAATTGAAAAAATAAAACTTAACTTCAACTTGGTAATTAAAACTCCAATCATGATGATGTACAAGTATTCGATTATTAATATAACTATTAGATTAACTCCAATTATAATACAACTTTAAGTTAACTTCAACTCCAATCACCACCTTAACTTGAAATGCAATCCTTGATATATTAACTTTTAAATTAACTATGAGATCCAACTATTAGTTTAACATCAACTCTATAATTTAAATATATACTTGTATTCTCAACATATTAATCATATTAATATGGTTGTTGCTAGTATTATAAGAAGACAAGACACACAAATTATGCTAATGGATGGAAATGAAAACAACAATATTATTATGATTCTTTATAAAATATTTAAAATTTATTACTCAGAACAATGATGGAATGGTGAGAGTTAAAAATAAATGTTAATCATTCTCAAATTCAATCATAATTTTAGAATGGATTTATTTAATAGGTTTTTCTTTTATTTAATAATATTTTTGTTATGTAGATTATGTATATTATTGAGTCATAATATTAAATTGTAATTTATGGATTTTTCAAAAGGAAATATATGTTTTTAATTATTAGGCTCACTAATATACATTTATATAAAGTAGTTTATTTTTTTAAGTTAAAAAAAAACTTATTGGTGGTTTTTTCTTTTAATTTAATGACAACTACAAGTTTGATAAAGAGTGATTCATACTAAAGGGTTACGTAGCTAAAATTTTCTTAACAAAGATTTGGAAAGATTAACTTTTAACTTGTACCAAAAATTATGGTAAGTTTCCCGCCTTTCTAGAAAGACATGGAAGAAAATTGATTAGATCGAGAAGTGATTTATAATACAAATTCTTAAAATTAAAAGAGGTTTTGGTAAGGTAATTAGTGTATAAGTATAACTTGACTTTACATGAAGAAAGAGAGGTTTCCTTAAAAAACCAATATATATAAAAAAATAGTTAAATTTATAATTTCAATAAAGTAAAAAATAGATGAAATTTTTATAATATTTTGTGAAACTATTTCTTTTTTATTTACATATTATTGATTTTAAAATTAATATAATAAAATTATTATTATCATTATTGTTAATGACTATAATAATCAATTCTAGTACATATTTCATGTTTTATAAGTGGTAGGTGAATGTTAATAGGCACAATCAACCACAATATACTAAAATATATAACTTTATATCTATTATTCATAATAATTGTTAGAGATCCAAAATGTGAGATAATATCTAACTAGCACACCCACTTAGATTGTGGCTGGCTGGATCACATTGAATGGAAGACAATTTTGAAATATTTTTTTATTCATCATATTATTCTAGTTAAATGGGTTCAAGTGTGAGTTATCCATACCTAGCTACATGTTATCATCGACATTCTTATATGTTGTTTTTTATATTCTTTTTCTTTTTATCTCACATTTATCTGCCATGAATTGTTGCTTATCCATTCATCAACTATGAGTTATCCATGCATTGCTACTAGTTATCCATTCATCAGCGAGCTACCAGTTATTTTTTGTATTTCATTTTTTATAATTGTTTATTTGGAATTTTGAACGACTCCCATAGAATCAATATCGACAGTCCATAGATGAAAACGCATAGGTTGTACTCCATCCCAAATCTCAAATAAAAACGTATATCGACATAAATACCTATAAAAATAATTATAAAATATTTATTGTAAAAAAGAAAAAGTTTAATAAATCAATTACAAAATAAAAGAATATATATATATATATATATATGATATATGACATATGTACAAATAAAAAGGATTTAAAATCTTATAAAGCAACATATATCCATCGTAAACTAGATTCTATCGCGCAACTAGAAGGATATTTGATCCCTCCCTTACTTGATAGATTATGGTTTATGTTTTAATTTTTTTACTTTTAGGCATTTAATTTTCATAACCTTTTATTTTATGAGTCTATATGTCTTTTTTTTACGAGAAAACATATTTAAAAAATATATATATGTAACTTTACGTTGCAACATCTCCCCCATACTAATTTTAGGGAACCTACCTCCTCGCTCATATGTAACTAAGGACTTCAACATTAAATGCCTAAGGATGAGATATTCATCAATGTTTATCAAGAACTTCAACAAACAACTAGCCCACAAAAAAATACATCTCACAATGAGAATTTGAACTCAAGTGGGAGGGATAATAATTCTTTCTCATAACATAAATAAACGCTCTCTGCTTATAAATTCCTGCAACAGATAGAATGCATGAGCAGCAGCTCGAAACCCTAAACCACACGGCCTCCCCTCTGCGGCCAGTTTGACCACTCTGTGGATTGCACGCCTTATGCCAGGTCCCTGTTTGGATCTGTGTTGTGGCTTGGATCAGTGCCATGCCCGACGATGGTGAAAGGTCTCCTTCTCTAGGCCCTAATGATGACACTGTCACTTTCAGGAATCTACCCTAGTCCCAAAATTTGTGAAGAAACTTGATGACGTTCCTGTCATTGACCTTCCGCCTCAGCATCACATGCATATTGTTGTCTCCTTGGCAGATCATGCTCTCGTTAGTCAATTTACTGGTCTGTGGCCCTCGCCTAAGATTACAGACAATTGGATCCAAAAAAACTAGAGACCGCTGATAACCAACAGTGTTACTTGCTATGCAATAGGTAGAGTGTTCTTCCTCTTTGAATTTATTTCCAAAGAAGACCGAGATCTGATTTTTTGCACCGGCCCTTACTTCATGGGACCCCAAGGTCTCTATCTGAAAAGATGGAATCTGGATTTTGAACCAACAGTGGATGTCCCAAAGGTTGTTCCCGTATGTGTTTGTGTCTCCAATATTCCGATCCATTGCTGGACCCCGTCGTGCCTGCTTGCTATAGGTGACAGGTTGGGTAAATATATTGACAAATCCCATCCCAAAGAGAACTATTCATGTGCTAGAATCTACGTCGAAGTAGGTCTAGAAGAAGATCTCCTTGAAGCAGTCAAGCTAAGAGTGGGAGAATGGTAACACTTCCAGAAGCTGGATTATGAACAATTGTCGTTCAAATGTCGTCATTCCCATGAGTATGGGAATTTCCAAAAGAACTACCCTAAGTTCCTGATAGATCTAACAGATAAAGAGATGGAAGAAGGTTGGACTCATGCAAGGCGACCCAAGGTCAACACAAGATAGAATCATAAAAAGGATGAGAGAAATCTCGGACACATCAGGATGGAAGATGCACCCAAAAAAATCCAAACTGAAGAAGGGAACAATTCTGCAGATTAGGAAAATGAAGCACCAGACACATGGAAAGTTGAGGATTTGGAGCCTAAGGCTAGGGACCTTCCATGATCAAGTTCAGAAGGGAAAATGCCTCCTGACAAAGGTTAGCATCAAGAAGAGAATATTCAGCCAAAGCCCACGATCCCTTCTTCTGACGAGGAAGTCTCGGAGGAGGAGGGTGAAATCGGATAGTCGCAATCCTCGCAACAAAAATCAAAATGTGGGAGGAAATCAAACAAAGAACGGAGAGAGGAAGCCACTTATGAGGATAAGCTACTCGGGGTGCAAGCCATGATTAAAGTAATGATGAATCCTAGGTTTACCAAGTAGAAAAGCCAGGCCAAAGGGGCCACCAACCCTATTAAAGGTATTTAATGAAGATTGTCTCTTGGAATTGTAGAGGTTTAGGGAGCAGGAAAAAATCAGAAGCAATGAGAGATCTAAATCACATTTCTAGTCCTGACATACTTCTAATCCAGGAGACAAAAATGGAGGAAGAGGACTTCCTCCATACTAGCGAGATGTCTTGGAACTCCGGTGAAGGAATTGATGGGATCACTCAAGAAACCTCTAGAGGACTGGGGACTCTTTGGAAGAAATCCTCATTTGAGTTGGTTCAGTTCCTCTCTCACACGCATTGGATTTTCTCAAAGCTGCACCAAAAGGAGTATGGAATTCAGGTTAGCATTCTTAATGTCTATGTCCCAGTTTTGCTATCAGAAAAAAAATATTGTTGGAAAAGTATTCAAGATACCCTATTCTCCCTTCATCCAGAGAACCTCATCCTAGTCAGGTATCTCAATATAAACCTCAGTGTTAAGGAAAAAAATGAGGCACTATTGTCAGAGATCCTCTAAGAGAAACCGTGGAGGATATTATGAGGGATTGGGACCTTGAAGACATCAAGCCGACTCGTGGTCTCTTCACATGGACCAACAGAAGAATTGGGCAAGGCCATATTGTGGCCAAACTTGACAGGTTTTTGGTCCAACAATCCCTCTCAGTGCTTGGCTTTAGATCGGAATCCTCCATATTTCCCTTCAGCATGTCGGACCACAAATCGATCCTGCTGGATCTAGTTGAAGAAAAAAATATTAGCCCCATCCGCTTTCAAATTAGACCAATTTGGATCAAACAAGATGGCTTCCAAGTTTGGGATGCCCTGGTCTCTAGTTCTCTATTTTATATCTAGGAAGAGAATCTTAGGAGGATTAAAAAATCTCTCAAAGCTTGGGATAAAACACTGAAATCCCCTGCTGTACAAAGGATTGAAGCTCATCATAATCTGGAATGTCATCAAATATGGCAGGGAAATTAGCCGTTGGACACTGCTAGCTTGGAAAAATAAAAAAAATATTCATCACAATCTACATGCAGCCTGTAGGATTGAGGAAGAATGCATGAGGCAGAAGGAAAGATGTCTATGGTTAAAGGTTGGGGACAAAAACATGAACTTCTTCCATAAAAAAGTGGAACATCGAAAAAACTATAAAGCTGTGAAGGATATTCAGAGTCATGGGAAAACGATCCAAGATTTTGAAGAAATCAAGAAGGTGGCACACGATCATTTTCAAGGTATCCATTCTGAGGAGACCCCAGGAGTTCCCAAATATCCCATCCTCAACTCAGTTCCTATTCTAATCAATTTCTCTATCAATAGAAGAATCATGGCCCCTATATTGAAAAAAGAAGTTAAAATGGCCCTAGCAAGTATGGAACCCGACAAAGCGCCTGGGCCTGATGGTTTCACAGGGAGATTCCTCAAGTTTTGTTGGAAAACCATCAAGCATGATCTCTATAAAATGGTTTTAAAGTCTCAAGTCTAAAACAAAATTTGGGGGAGCTCTAAAACAAAATTTGGGGGAGCACCAACTCGACTTTTCTTTCCCTAATACCCAAATAACAAGGAGCCACCTCTTTCGATATGTTTAGAAGCACCTGGGAATGATGATTTCACAGCCAGATTCCTCAAGTCTTTCTAGAAAACCATCAAGCATGATCTCTATAAAATGGTTTTAAAGTCTCAAGTCTAGAACAAAATTGGGGGGAGAACCAACTCGACTTTTCTTTCCCTAATCCCCAAAGAAAAAGGAGCCACCTCTTCTGATACATTCATACCTATTTCGCTCTGTAACATTGGTTATAAAGTCATTACCAAATTTTTCACTAATATGATTAAAGAGGTTATTCCTGCCATAATTTTGGAGAATCAAGGAGGATTTATCAAGGGAAGGCGCATTGCTGATAATATCATCCTTGTTCAAGAATCAGTCCATTCTAGAATTCATCATCAGGAAAAAAGGTATGATTATAAAACTAGATATAGCTAATGCTTTTGATAGAGTTAGATATGAGTTTCTTTTTCAAGGTTTGTATAGGTTTGTATTTAAACCAGGCTTCATTAGATGGATTCCGGCTTGTATCATAATTCCATGGATCGCCCCCTTTGTCAATGGGCGTGTTGCAAATTTTTTCCAAGCCTCATGGGGCCTCTGTGAGGGCTGCACTCTCTCTCATCTTCTCTATGCCACCAGAGCCTTTGTGCTCACTTTTCATCTGAATCAAATCCAAATCAATAATGATCTTCTTGGACTTCACATTTCCAAAGGGGCTAAGGATTTAAACCATGCCCAATTCGTCTATGATACAATACTCCTGGGTGGTCATAGTGTGCATCTTGCTAGACTCTTCAAAAAAGAACTGTATATCTATAAAGAGGCCTTGGGAAGTTTGATCAATTACAGGAAAATCCAAATTCTTGGTTGGAATTGAAACCCTAGAGAGATGGCGGACATTAATAGAATTCTGGACATTGAAGGGAAGAATCAGTGGGATACATTCAAGTATCTTGGAGTGCCCATCTTCAAGACTAATCCGAAATCCTCCAACTCGCTCCCAATTGTGGACAAAATAAAAAACAGAATCAACACCTGGGGTTCGACATGGTTAAATCCTGCTGGGAAAGTGGTCCTGATTAAAGCTATACTCTCCAGTATCCCTATCTACCGGTGCTCCATCCTTCTTGCGCCAAAAGGGATAATTACCAGTATTGAAGCTCTGTTCAGAAAGTTTCTTTGGAAAGGTGGGAAGCAGAATGAGAAGAAGCTACCCTTGGCTAGTTGGGAAAAGGTGTCTAAACCATTGATGCAGGGTGGTTTACAAATCAGAAATTTGGCCTTGTAAAATTTATCTCTTCGAGCTAAAATTCTCTGGAACATCATCTCAGGAAATTCATCCTAGTGAAAGACTACCCTATGGAAAAAATATTTTTCAGGGAGCCACCTAAGATGCCTGGACAATCCTCCTCTGGTCAGAAAGTGTTTTATTATTTTTTAAATCCTATCGAAGGCCTTCAACTTCTTCTCCTCCAAGCTCACCTGGATCCTGGGGAACGGGAATCTTATCAAGGTGTGAGTAGAATCGATTATGGGAGATCCTCTGATTGATCAATGGACTGGTATAGATCAAATCAATGATTATATGCGAAGCCATGACCTTTTATCTCTATGGGATATTCGGACTGGAATACAGATAGATCAAGATCTTGGAAGAGTTAGAATATTCTGTGCCCAGGCCATCTGGAAAATGAAAAGAATATCCTTATGTCCAAACTTCATGGGAAATCCTTGATTACTAGAAATTCTAAGGATACAAGAGGATGGGGGAAAAAGAGGGGATTTATAACACTTCAGCTGGTTATAAGTCCATTTCAAATCTTGGTAACATGGAAAACCGTAGCTATCTGGAAGAGTGTCTGTATTGTGAAAATCCTTCCTAAAATCGACTTTTTTACTTGGACCCTAGCCCATGGCAAGATCTTGACTGGATGATCATTTGAAGAAAAAGGGGTGGGAGGGACCAACGAGATGCCCATTCTATCTAAATAATAAAGAAACCATTGAACACATTCTAATCTCGTGTTCTTATGCCAGAGAAGTTTGGAAGTTGGCTTTTCCGGGAAACGCTTCGCTGCCCCCTGAAAATTTTCACCCTCTTCTCATAAATTGGGCAGCCAATTCTCCCTTTCCCAATATTAAGAGTGAAAGAACCAAATCATGTTGGATGATTCTTCCAAAGGTTATACTGTGGAAGATATGGATTGAAAGGAACTCTCGCATTTTCATAGGAAAAGCTTCGTTAGCCAGCCAAGTTGCTGCAAAAATTGAAGGGCTATTGGGTGAATGTCTTTCTCATATATGGTGTGACACAACTGAATGTCCCTTATCCTCGTTAGAGTCCACTTGGATTCATATCCTGTCCCCGGATCTCCCAAAGGAAATCCCGAAGAAAAGGATGGGGTGTTCATGGGAAATCAGGAAGGAGGAAAAGGAGTTCGACATGTGGCTGAGCCACCTTCGTAAGGATGTTCTGTTTACGAACGGAGCTTCTAAAGCGAATCCTAGGGAAGCAAAGGGGGGGGGGCGGGGTTTTCTTTACACTGGATGGACAGATGGAAACCAAATTCTCTTAGGGGCTTGGAATGGAAACCAATAATATTGCAGAGGCATTAGCCCTCTAGCAGGGACTCTCGATTTCCAAGAACCAGAGAATTCTTGAGATTATAGTGTTGGGAGAATTGAGAATTGTAATCCAATATCTCTTTGAGAATTCTCTTCCAAACCATATGCACCTTCGATAACTGATAAAAAAATTTCAAGTGCTTGTTTACTCTTTCCGCAAAATCGAGTTCTTGCATGTCCTTCAGAAGCACAAAACTGAAGCAGACAAGGCTGCAAATAAAGGAGCCACACTTAGTTTCGGCTTTATTTTGATAAATGGAGTTTGTTCCCTCTGTCCCTCTCCATAGGACCATGGTTTGGCTCTTGGGGCTTATGGCCTTACGGGCACGAGGCTTTTGGCTCCTGCTGCCACCGCTAGGTGATGCATGTCCCAACCACGTGGTGAAACTAGTTGAAAAGACCCGACATGTGTGAAATCAATGGAGTAAGTGGTGGGCATTAAATTCTTGTACGTTGATGCTTTGTTCCCTACTCGCAAAAGGTTTCACGTCCCGTCAACGTCATGCGAATTCAGTTGAGGTGATGCAGGAATTCATGGCTCGCTGGATTGTTTTGGGTGGCAAGAATATAAGGAAGAGAATGGAGAAAGGAAGAGGATGTATGCTCTGGTTTGTCTACAATAAAGGAAAATTCGAGGAGGTGCTGAGAATTTAGGTGGTTTACTGCATTATGGAGGCGTCTTCGGAATCCACTGGTTCGTCCCCGCTGACATTGTTTGTGGAATCAAATATTCGGGATATCAAGAAATAAATCAAGGAGCTAAACCATATTATTTATAAGATCGACACCAAGGGAGGAAGGCATCTAGAGAATGTTGACATTGACTTGGTTTTCCTGAGGAAGGAGTTTAAACGGGAAATCACACATTCTGAAAAAATGGTTATGGGGTTAATGGGAGAATTGGAGATTAAGATGGAGAAGATAGAACTAAAAGTGGAAAAGATGGGAGCTGCAAATAATCCAGTTTCCTCATCCCGCCATGAAAAGGAAAATAATTGAACTCTTGTCTATGAAATGCATTTTGGATTTTGCTTTATGTATGCGAAATTTAGCTTTGAATTATCATATCGGGTCTATAGTTTCTGCTTGTGAATAGGATGTTATCGAACGCTGTGAAGATTTCTCTCTTAGTTTACTGGTTATGTTATTGTATGTACTGGCTTGACTGAAACCTGTTAAAATCTAGCAATAGATGGACCTTCATTGCTACTTCCACAAGGGCGCCTCTGTAACTTGTATCTATTTTTGTGGTTATACCACCTTTTATATAAATTATAATCGTTACTGTAAAAAAAAAGAAAATTCTTTCTCATAACTACCTTTTCGTGACCCACCTACCAACCACTACAATTTGAGATTTAAGAGGAGACAAATGTACTCTCGAAATTGATTCTATGACAATATTAAACCGTACAAAAATTTGCAAAAATGCGCGTGTGATTTTGTTCACTAAAACAGAGGCGTGATTTTCTTGAATAAAACAAAGGCGCAATTTGCTTAAATAAAATGGAGGCGCGATTTGGTTTACTATCCTAATTGGCATGCCTATTGGCAGCCTTGGGACTAGGCTTGGCAGGTTTGGTATTGCTTGGGATGATTTCTTTTTTTTGGATCAAGAGTGATTGAATTCACTCCACCATTGCATCTAAAAGGTCCCTCAACTTCTTGAACACACCCTTCAGTTGATAGACACACACAGTAACCCCAAGTGTCATAGTATCTGTTAGAATAATCCGTCGGGATTATTGTAAATAAATAATAAATAGGAATATGAATAGATAGGAAGGTGAAAAGGCTGGTTCTCAACCGCCACATTGTAATGTATAAATATTTGCTTTGGTAAGGGAATAAGATGAATCGGGAGTTATTACCAACAAGTGGTATCAGAGCCTGGCTATCCGCCTGCCATAACTCCTGCCTGCTGCATTTCAGCCCTGGCATTCTGACTGCCAGTCTGCTCTTTCAGGCTGCCTGCCCATCGCCAGTTTTCCCCTGCGTGCATTCATTATGTGCGGTTTCTGCTCATACCTTTGATGTATACCTAACCCTAAGTTGTAACCACGATCTCCATTCAGTTTTCGTTGTTGCTGTATATTTTTTATCTGTGTGAATATCCTGCGATTTGTGTGAATATCATGGTGACTGCGATTTGTATATCTTGTGGGTTTTGAATATGAGCGTATGCATGAAGCGTGGAGTATAAACCTTTTTATTTGTTGAACGTTGAAGCGTGCTGCATATAATATATCTGCTACTGCGTGCTGCATACAATATATCTGCTACTGCGTGCTGTGTGAAGCGTGCTGTCCATATATTATATTGCGTTGAAGAAACAATATATGCGTTGGAGGAGTCAGTGGGAAAGATGTGCGTGAAAGCTGTGCATTAGAGCGTGAATGGTGAAGCGTTGAAGACAGAATGGTGAAGGCGCTGTGTGGAGCTACGTCTTGTAGAAGAATTGAAATGACAGTGTGATAATCATCATTTGAATATCACTTCATGACTGCTCTCTATTCCACGTTTTTGTGAGTATTTGCTATGCTGCTATCTGCTTTGAGTATATGCGTGGAGTAGTCTGTGTATCTTATTGTTTGAAGCCGAAACAATAATTTGTTTTGTGAGCTTCCTTCACCATATCTGAGCCTGCGTGGATCTGCATTGAAGTGCTGCGTGGAGAAGAGACTGTTGAAGATTAAAGACTGGTGATTGATATATATCTACATATATATTGCTGCGACTGGTGATTGATATATATCTACATATATATTGCTGCGACTGGTGATTGCGTTGAAGACTGGTGACTATAAATACTGTTGATTGATATATATTGATATATATTGCTGCGACTCATGTTGTGAGAGCTGCGACCCATTCTCATAATGTGATAGGATGCCGATCACTACAGAACCAATTTAAAGTAATTGATTTCTTGAGTTTGTTCTGCCTCCAAGCTCATGGCACCGCAAAAGAAAAATGCTATGCAAATGGCAGCTATAACTTTGAAGACCAGCGTGGAGGAGAATGCTGAATCGTGACTGTGTGATTAGTATTGCTATGACCAGCGTGAAGACCAGCGTGGAGCTAAGAGCTGGTGATTGCCCATCGACCAAGTAGCTGCCACCTGTGCGTGAAGTTTGTTTCTCAAGTGCGTGGACGTGAAGATTCACGCCCTCATTCAACTGGGTGAAGACTGTTCTCTTCATGAGTGTGAAGGTAAATCTTTTGTGATGGCTTGGTTACACAAACCCTAAATTTACCCTAGATTTTGCGTGAAGTGTGAAGTGAAATAGTTTCATATTTATGAATGGCATGGCTAAATGGTGAGGCTGTTGTATGGGCCTGTGATTGTATATAGTTGCGTGGAGTCTGTAAGTTTCATTCACATTGTTAGTGTTTGTTGTAATCGAGCTGGTGCTCTCCCTAGACTGATGCGTGCTTTGAAAACCTGCAAGAATATAATCAAAATTGAGTAGAGCTGCATGTGTGGAGCTTACTGCGTGGAGAGTTGTATATATGCTACATGGAGAGTGAGTCTATTGTATGAGTTGAGTATATATTGAATCTATATATGCTGTGTGAGTTTGAATCTATATTGGAGCTGAATATATGCATTGAGTATATATGCTTTTTGAGACTGCAATCTTCTCCATATACTGCTGCGACCTACAATTGATCGTGAAGACTGCATGGATCTCGTGAAAGGATATTGCTGACACTGCCCATCATGTTGACTGTATAAAGTTTTGAAGAGCTGAGATAATTGTTGACTGTTGGTTGTAATATTTTCTTTGTCATTGTATCATCTTTAAAACCTGAAGTTGAGATTGTAAATCACCATGGCAGAGACTGTAGACCTGCAAGGTTCTTATGTTTTCTATTTCTCTTTGTCATATCAAGTTTATTATTGTAAATTACACTAACGATTGTAAAGATGCACTCTTTGGCATCTAGTATTGGTGCTGCCCTAGCTGGCAAAGACCAATCCAAAGACCCTTTCAAGGGAGATTACAGCAAGAGAGGACGAGGAAGAAGAAACTTCCGAGGCAGAGGGGGCAGAAACAAAAGATCAGCTTTGCAGTGCAAGCATTGTGGAAAGACTGGGCACACATCAGATCAGTGCTGGGCTTCGTGGGAGTCCATCAAAGACAAGCTCAACCAAAAGAAAGATGACCTAGATGCTAGTAAATCTTCTGATTCTTGTATTGTTGCACATTGTAATCTTGGATTTAATGAAATGACTTCTCTTTCATCTTATAAATATTGTTGGCTGCTTGATACTGGTGCAACATCACACATGACATTTAGAAAAGACTGTTTTGAAGAAATGAATGAAACAATAGATGGCATAGTTTACTTTGCAGATAAGTCAAGTATTAAACCAAAGGGAATGGGCACCATTCGTCTGAAGATGCCTGGATTCCTTGATTTCTTGTTGAAGAACGTTCTCTATCTTCCAGAGTTGCAGAGAAGCCTACTGTCCTTGGTGGAGATTCGACAGCAAGGCCATTCCATCCACATGTTTGATGGAATCGTTGAAATAAGAAAGTCCTCTGACAACCAAGTCATCATGACTGGATACGAAGATGGAAAGCTGCTAAAGCTCAAGGGTTCATCCGCAAGATTTCAGAACTATGCCTACCTCTCTCAGCATGGAGAAGGTAATATGCCATCTAGCTCATTGTGGCATGCAAGATTTGGTCATCTAAATTATAACAGTCTTCGTTTGTTAAGAAAGAATGGTGTATTTGGTCTGCCCACCATTCCCAAAGAGAAGGAAAAATGTGATGCATGTATATTAGGGAAACATAGTAAGCTTCCATTCCATGAATCTAATTTCAGAGCAAGTAGGAAATTAGAACTAGTGCGTTCTGATTTATGTGGCCCAATGCCAACACCTTCAGCAAATGGGAATAAGTACTTTATGACATTTGTTGATGACTACTCACGAATGTGCTGGATTTATTGTTTAAAGACAAAGTCAGAAGCATTTCAAACATTCGAATACTTTCATGCATTGATTGAAAAACAAGCACAATAAAAAATTGGTACACTTCGTACTGATAATGGAAAAGAATACACTTCAAATGCTTTTGAAAATTATCTTCGCCAACATGGAATTGCACATCAGACTATAGTTCCCTACAATCCTCAACAAAACGGTGTAGCAGAAAGAATGAATAGAACCATAATGAATATGGTTCGCTCAATGATGTTTTTCAAGAATGTAAAACTAATGTTTTGGGGTGATGCAGTAAAATGTGCAGCACATTTGAGAAATAGAAGTCCCTCAAATGCTCTTAATAACAAGACTCCACATGAAATGTGGTTTGGCCATCTCCCTTCAGTCAGGCATCTCAGAGTTTTTGGTTCCACCTGTTATGCCTTGATTCCGAAGGACCAAAGAAACAAGCTTGGTGCTCGAAGCAAAAAGTACATTTTCCTGGGGTACGAAGAATACTCCAAGGCATACCGTTTGTATGATGAGGTAAACAAGAAATTTGTTATTTCCAGAGATGTCATTTTTCTTGAGAC
>LPNX010345505.1:292993-307758 GCA_001517045.1 Pseudotsuga menziesii
AGATGAATCAGGAGTTATTACCAACAGTATCTGACCTCCATAAAACCCAAACCCAATCCTCTGTTTTCATTCTGCATTTCTCAATGCGTGAAAGATTTTCATTACCGGTATCCCACTCTTTAACTACATGGATCCATTTAGTTTGTACCTGGGACTTTGGGGATGCAAGTAAACTGCTTTTAAGTTTTTTCATCGGTTTTTTATCTATAGATCAATTTGGGATTATTTTTTATAAATTTTTTCCAACAGAGAATTATTCTCCCTATACAACTGTTCGAGGCAAAGATGTGGGAAAATGGCGCATTATGTAGAAATAATAGCTTCAATTCTATGAGAAAATATGCCAAGAAGAAGTACGTGAAATATATCTTGCTACTAAGAATTCTCACAAGCATACATAGGAAAAATAGAGAGAAGAAAAGAGACTGAATCATATGAATGAAGAGATGAATATTGGAGGGTATCCTTCCATTGAATAATGATGATAATAGTGTACATAAATAGCACTTCCCTCATAGGAAAAATCGAGTTGTATGGAGACAACTCATAAAGCTCAAAAATGATGACTTACCAAATATGATAAACCCCCATAGGTGGCTAAAGCACATCCCAAATCAGTCAAGGACCTCAAGAATTAGAAAAATCATGAGTGAGTTTTCAAGAGTGATGGAAAAACATGCTAATCCTGGAAAATGGAGAGAAAGTCATGAAGGATGGGTTGGAAACAAAAGAACCAAGTTTCCTTGTTAACTAGCTTTACCTTATGGACATAAAAGTAGGATAAAGCAAAATAAAGAAGAATATGCTGTAAAGCGTAGTTACCAATTCTGGATGTCCATAAAGTGGTCAAGATCAACCCAGAATCAGAAATAAATCATTCGTGGGGTATAGAAGGCATGTGTTAACTTTAAGGTGTAAGTGGATGACAACTAATTAAGCTAGTGGGTAGATAATTAGTCAAATAATGATTAATTATTTTATCCTAAGTATTAAGTGGGTTTAATATATTCCAACACCCCCCTTTAAGTATGACTTTATGATGGTATGTCAAAAATATAGGTGTATATAGGATGCATATAGGGCCCAACAACAAGGCTATGGTAACCATTTAATAATTATTATGTCCAAAAAACTAAGGAAAGAGGAAAAAACACATGGGGAAAATCCTCCCTCAAGAAAGGAAAAGGCACAAAATTTGATCATGCG
This sequence comes from Pseudotsuga menziesii, assembly GCA_001517045.1. NCBI lineage: Eukaryota > Viridiplantae > Streptophyta > Pinopsida > Pinales > Pinaceae > Pseudotsuga > Pseudotsuga menziesii. The sequence goes on from LPNX010345505.1 coordinate 294,200, forward strand.
CTAAAGTGTAATTCTTGCAAGAAGGAAGAGGAGAGAATCCTTATATCTCATCAACTGATAAAGTAGGAGCATTATCTGAATGCTTCTTTATGTTATCAAAATTTGATCTGCAAACATAATCTGGAATGGAAAAGATATATGTGCATATTCCTTCCCAAAGAGTACAAAAATTAAGACAATTTGTTACACACTCAATTCCCTGAATAGTTGCAAAATTGTGATGTGAATCACATGTCAATCTTCCAATATGATGTAGCACCTTCCTAAATCTAATATGAGGCTGATAAAACTCTGATATATGAGAAACATTAGCATATGGAACAGCAAAGACAAAGGCTTCAGTGACTCCATGAGGATATAGGGATAGAGTAGGAAAACTATGAGCAACTGGGGGAAACCAATAGGTGTAAAAATATGAATGATGAATGGACATGAGATATGAACCATAAGTGTTTATAACATATCCAAACATGTTTAATATCAGTACAAAGATGACTAAGGTCATAGATTTAACCAACTGCTAAAAGATAAGAAAGACTTCAAACCATGTAAGATAAGTAACACTGCATAAGAGACCAATGAGGAATCAACTAGTGAACTTGGGATTTGCATAGTCTTAGGATTATTCATAGGTATGGTAGATGGTATGGATGGTGTTATTATTTGTGTTATGACATGCATATCAGCCTGTAAACAATATTCTAAATCATATATATAATCTTGTGAGGAAGAGCTGCTCAAAGAGAAGTTCGTATCTGGTGAAAAATCACAATTTTTGGGAGATGAATCTAGTAGACTGAGAGGACGAAAGAAAGGATATGATATCTCTGATTCTGATATATCAGATACATGAAAAAAGGATTCAATTCTGGCACTCAAAGAATAAGTTATATCACCTTGGAACTACACACTATGACAGTGTTTTGAGGAGTCAACATGCTTCTCTAGTTCATCTGGAACTTTTATCTTCTGCTTGTCAAGAAGCTGAGATATTTTGTCCATCTTCTTCTTGAAACACTTCTTCTTTGAATGAAAACCCTTGCTGCAATAAGAACACTTGGATGTGCTCCCTTTCTTCTTACCCTTCTTTACTGAATCTTCATAAGTAGGCTTCCAACTTTCATCTTCAATTCCTGACTTTGGCTTATTCACAATTTGCTTCTCTTTTGATTTGACATTCTTGCTTCTTTGAACCATGAGAGGATGATCCTTTCCCTTGGAAGAATTAAGGACACCATATGGATCAATTTATCTTGCTCCTTTGTTAGTGAATCAAGAAAAGTATTTAAAGAAGGAATTTTCCATTGAGGAACATCAAGCCTAGTAACATGAAAAGTAGACACAAAAACTGCGTAATCATGATCCAATTTAGAAAGAATGGAAACGATTAATTGATCATCTTATTTCACAATCCCACATTGGTTGAGCATTAGAACAAGTGACTTGAACTTGGTTCAAAGAAACCCTCAAGAGAATCGAAATTGCTTGGACTCACTGAGAATAACTCAATCTCCAATTGATGCCCTCTTAGCTCATGTAGTGGTCAAACCATCTAGATGAAATAGTAGATTAAGATAAATAGATAGGCAAAGCAATCCATAGGCTTCATCCAACCTATTAATTTTTATGTTTTCATTCCTTTTTAAAATGTTTTTATCTATTATAGAAGGATCTTAATTTATTAAAAAGATTATAAAAAATGTTTTTCTATTATAAACTCTAAAGAACCATTTTTATGAATTTCCAGGTGGTATATGATATATTGTTGATACACTATCCTAGTAGTTGGTAAGTGTTACTAATTCTTTTTACAACTTATTTACCTTAACCAATTAATGTTGGGCATGAATACATCATTACCTTTATGGAAAATCTCCATATTAAATATCATATTCAGAGCAATGATTATTACATTAATTATAAAACATGTTTAAGAGGTTTTCCCAAATAAAGTAGAAATTTGATAATACATATATTCATTTAGTTTCCATGAAAATTATGAGTCTATTGTATAAATTAATAATAGATACAATAAGAAAAATGACATATTTTTCAAAACATAGTTTCATAAGCACTAGTCTTAAAATTGGATACATCATTAATCTTGCATTTTATCATAAAAGCCATTTTTGATAAACTCAAATTAAAGTCTCTTCAGTACATCATATAAATTGAACTGAAGATATCAAGTTGAGGTTTTTATTGTGAAATATTTTAATGTATATTTATGAAACTATATGATGGCTGTTATACCTAAATTTATCAACTACCAAGAAAAATCACATAAATATAATTTATAATTCAATATATTAATACATAATATTTTTTTATATGTTGCATTTTGGATCAAATACCAAGAAAAATCACATTTATAATTTATAATTCAATATATTAATACATAATATTTTTTTATATGTTACATTTTGGATCTACATTATACAGCATCTTATTACTTTAAATACATCTAAATATTTAAACTATCTCCCAAACTCAACCATTCAATTTTATTGAGTTTTAAAATGTATATCTTTCTTCTGCCACCTTAAAGTATCTTGTCGATTCTTTAGAATGGAAAACAATAATACTTTGGTTTAAAATAATGAAATAAAATATATGGGATAAATAACAATCAAAACTTTTGTTTGTTAAAGTTTTTTATAAAAACCTCGTTTGAAATTTGTAATTCGTATAATTATGTGATTAAACTATATTTTTGTTTGTTTTTTTCTTTTATAAAAATTTTGTTTAAAATTTGTAATTTGTATAATTATGTAATTAAACAACATTTTAAACTAGATAATATCTAGCTCATTGACGTTGGGTAACAGCCCAACTCAGGTTATCAATTTCCTTAAAAATAAAATAAAATAAAATAATCATCAACCAACCGCTTTTATCTTCAAGAGGCGTTTTGGTTGTTCCATATCCCATAATTTAAACTAGATGATAACGTGGCTACTTGTGGGCCTGTGGTGTGTGCTGATTGAAAATGCCATTGAGGCGAAGGTTCATTCGATATGCAATGTATCTGACGGAATCAGAGCCACATTCATTGCATTTCTTATCTGCTCTACCATCTCATGCACCTACCCCACTGCCTCGTTTTCAACCGAAACCCTTCCAGCGTTTGTCACGCATCCCTTTTAAACATCCCTCGTGATTTCTAATGGCGAACTATTGCAAAGATTGTTAAGCCAAACCGGCGTTTACTGTGCTTAGGCTCTTTTAGCACCGAAAAGCGAATCCCTTATCCGATGCAGATTTCCAAATTTCTCACTGTCAATTCAATTCGGAGCCGAAAGATCAAAGGTAGTTTCAAAATTCCGCTGATCCTTGCATTTTTCTAAGCCTAGGGCTATAAAAGAACTTTTAAATGCCTGTGTTTAACTATATATTCTTCCCTGTTTCAGATTTCGGACGGCTTCTTTGAATCTTATGTTGCGAAATTAGGTTTTCTGGCCTGGAAATGTAGAGATTCGAGAATAATATCATTGATTTCTGATGGCAAACTAATGCAAAGATTGTTAAGCCAACCCGGCTTTTACTATGCTTAAGCTTTTTTAGCACCGAAAAGGTGGCTGCTGGAAGGAATAGAAACCATGAAGTCCTTGAGACACCTTTGCTCGCAGCCAACACAGGAATATGTCGATTGCAGAAATATGGAAGATTGGTTGAGCAGCGCCTTGATGCTGCAGGTTCACATACCACTTGCTCTCAAAAAAGGTTTGACTACAAGGTTTTCTCAGAGAATATGACCAGCTGGTATTGCAATAAAACCCTGTTAACAAGAAATGCCAGTACTCATCCACAATGGAAAGCTATTTGTGGATGAGTACTGGTATCTTCTTGTTAACAGGGCTGTTGTAGGTGCCTGTCGTAGTGTGTTCATGCTGTGGTTTCGCATAGCACCTGCTCTTAAAGGGCTTCAGAACGAGTTTTTAGAAAAGCATATGCCCAGCCGCTATTGCAGTCAAACTCTGTTTACAGGAAGATACCAGTATTCATCGACAGCCCACAGCGTAAAGAGAGATCCACTAGCATCTAACATAGTATTGCTCCGGAAATTCACTCCAAAGACTTCACATATTATCCAGAGACTTCACATATTATCCAGGAATGTTTAAAAGCGATGTGTGCCAAACGCAGGGAAATAAAATCCATATATAACTAGTTCGGATAATATTTTAAAGCCATAATTGTTTAAAAATTGAATAGTTTTTGTTTAAAAATTGAATGATTTTTCTTTTACGCTCGTCTGTTTATGCTTCATTGCAATTCTTTGTTTTATACCACAAATCGCTGCATGTAATTGTGTGGGTTTTGCAGCTGGTATCTACATTGGAGTGGAGTATTTGGATTGGATTGGGGACTATGGAGCCTCTTCTCTTCTTGGAATTAGATTACTTTGATGCTAATGAGAACCCGTTGAGAATTGCGTTAGGTTTGGAGATTCCCTATGGTGGATGATGAAGATTGATGACCATCTTGTGTTTTGGTGTTCCTTTCATTTTTAATATATGGATCACTCTCTTGAAATATGGATGCTTGTTCCTATGTAAGTGTCATATAGATGCTTGAACATGTAGTGGCTATGTATGTTGGTGTTTAATGAGATTGCTCGGATGCTTTAACATGTAGTGGCTATGTATGTTGATGGTGTTTTATGAGATTGCTTTGTTATTAGGAGTTATTATTTGATGTAGATGCTTGAACATATAGTGGCATGTTGGTGTTTAATGAGGATGCTTCAACATGTAGTGGCTATGTATGTTGATGGTGTTTTATGAGATTGCTTTGTTATTAGGAATTATTATTTGATGTATTATTTGGAGACAAAAAATTTCTTATGTCTTTTTATGGTGTTGTATGTAGTGTGGTAATACACTTTCTTCATAGGAACTTTTTTGGTTGATATAACTTTCTAGGCATTGTGTGCATGATGTAAGTATCACTTTTTGTTTGCATTGATTCATATTTTTGAGTTGAACGAAGGTGGGGAGGTGGTGTGTTACTAAAAGTGTTTCGATGGTGATCTAGCATTTTCTAAGGTTTAATGATGTATTATTGATGTAATAATTATTTGATGGTCAGGCACCCTAAGTTGAAAACCTTGGTTAAGCTCAATGTTTTTATTTCAACTCCCTACGATGGTAGGGCTTTGTTAGGGAGAATAACTTTATTTCACATAATACAACTCTTTGCTAGAGTGTGCACTTGTTTTGATAAATATGTTGACATAGATCATCATATTTTATTATTATTGGCTTGAGTGGAGGGTCCATTTGCTTGCCCTTGGAAACATTAAATTTGATGAGTTGTAACCACCTTGAAGTATTTTACTATTTTTCGAAAGGTTTAACATAATCAAACAACTTGCCATGCATGTAAAGTGCTCCACCTAGGTGGTACCTTGAAGACTTTTCCATGGAGTTAGTTGGAGTGACCTACTTTGGGTCCACATATGCACAAACGTTCATGGTTGGCATGTATTTTTCCACAACTTTCCACACCTTGCTCACATGTGATGATGGGATGTAAAACTAAAAAAGATTCACACTTTCTTCATGGGATGTCGTTGGCCATTACTTGTTCGTGGAAGGATTGGCAATCAACCATATTCTTAACTCATGATTAATGTCTACAATGCAAAGAGATGGTTGATTAAGAGATCACATAGTGTGTGGTTGTTTTGAGTGAGCTACAAGCATGACTCTAATTTACTAGATCCTTTCCCTCCTTGCCTCAAGTTGGAAACAATAAAGCACATTGTTGGGTGGTTGTTTTGAGTGAGTTACAAACCCTAAGGCTATTGTATTGTCCTCAAATTGTATTATGTATAATTGTATTATGTATTCCATGTTGTAAATATATTTATGGAAAATTATAAGATCGATATAAGAAATATGGAACATGACATACTTGTGATGATGTAATTTATTAGTGATAATATTAAATTATAACCAATTTTTATGCTTGTATTATTCATTTACATCGCCATAAAATGAATAAAAATCCATAATTGTCCAATTATAAAGAAAATTAATAAAATGACACATCCAAATATAATTGTTGAATTAAAACATGTGTATGTCCCTCTCCATGGCCTACATCACCCCAATTGTCTTCCTTGCTTGGCACTATAACATCATTATCAAAAATATGTTTTATATCATATCACGTCTTATTATGAACAACCAATCCCTATCCATCACATCCATATAAAAAAAACTTGAACCCTTCCTTCTCTTCCTTTACCTAATTCCAGTTAAAGGTGTCCTATCACTAGTAGAAAAAAATAACACATTGGAAAGATGATAAGTCCACTTGCATGATTTCTTCTATCTTTCCAACAAAACTAACTTCCCCTCTATTAGTTCTTGATCATGAAAGCTACCATGAGTGGATTGGTCAATCAAAATCAACCTCCACTCCACAATCTAATGTGACACATCCATCATCGGCATCCTCAATGTGTAAATGAAGTCCATGTGCTCACCTAGATAAAAAAAATGCACCTATGATAACGATAATAAAGGATAGTGTCGTATGTCTAATAACCCAAGAATTAAAAAAAAACACAATGGTTGTTATAATTCAAACATGCATTATAAATTGAATAATTTACTTATCGATATTATTATAGAATTTTTGCATCCAATCCCTATGATTAACACATCTTCTCCATCATGTGTGTAATGATTGGACATGTCATATTTCTCTCTAATCTTTGCAACCACACAAAGGACAAGAGCACACATTGAAAGGTTTTTACCTTGGAAACCCAAAATCAAGAAAACTAGCAATAATAGATCTATTACATGACTAGATAGATCTATTACATGACTAGCGTTTTCCAGGCACGACCAATATATCCATCACCGACCACTCTTAGGAACCTTACAATGGATTTACTTAAGACTCGTTAAGTAGGATTCATCACATGCAATACCATACATTGTTTTTGAGTTTTATAGTAACATTGTTGTCCCGCGACCATGTGGATTGGTCCTATTTAAGATTGATCCTCATAGAAATTGGTTTATCGCCTGATATTGTGGAATGGATAATGAGTGCGGTCTATTCTGGTTGTTTTGTAGTGCTTATCAATGGGGTGCCAACTGATAATTTTAAAATTAATAGGGGACTTCGGCAAGGATCCATGCTCTCACTGTATTTATTCATCTTGGCAATCGAAGGGCCTATCCTTCTCATTCAATAGTCCAAAATACATTTGATTTTCCAGGGTTTAAAGTTGTCCATAGGGTTTTCAGTCACCCATTTAATGTCTGTGGATGACGCCATTATCATTGGAGGGAGTTCTATTATGGAATAGAATCATTTACAGTCATTGTTATCGTGGTTTTGCATTGCATCTAGGTTAGAGGTAAGCAACAAAAAATCTAATTTATTATACTCTTGTAAGCATTAGTCACTTATTGATTCTTTGCTATTTCTCTTTCCCTTTAAAGTTGGTTTTATTGAAGAAGGGGTTAGATATTTGGGATTTGCATTAAATCCCAATGGGTACGACCCCAAATATTGGAAGTGGTTAGTTAAGAACATCACCCGAAAAATTATGGGTTGGTCTTGCTGATATCTCTACCTGGGGGGATGTTTAGTGCTTGTTTCTTGAGTTCCGCAAGGTATTCCAGTTTATTGGATCCTTATTTTCCATTCCTAGGATGATCTTGTCAAGGCTCAGAACAAAACTCTTTAACTTTATTTGGGCTGGAAGTCTGGATTTTGACAAATTTCATTTGGCGTCTTGGGAAAGATTATCTCTCCCTCACGACCTTGGTGGTTGGGGAATAAAACACTTGGGAATTTTTAACTCCTCCCTGTGTGCCAAATATCTTTGGAGGTCTATATTTAGTACATGACTGTGGGGAAAAGTTATAAAGGTTAAATATTTCAAAGGGATGGGGCCCTATACACTGCTTGATATCAGGGAAAAGATCCATTTCTTATGTGTCGACCATTTGGAATAGCTTGACCAAAAGCCCCCCAATTATTTCAAAGGAGCTAAGCTGGCAGGTGGGAAGGGTTATTCAAATGTTCTTGGGCATTGACCCTATCTATAGGTTGGGTGAAAATTCATTACTCTCACGATATATTTTCAAGGATCTACATCGTCAGAATCTCTATGTTTTAAAATATATCCATAGGGTGACAGGTACATCTAAGTGGGTAAGCTCATTGGCTTTGGGATTAACTGGAAGGATAGCTGAGGAATGGGACAAGTATACACTTGCACTAAAACAAGGGAATATTTTCCTATCTGAAAAAAATGATAGGATGGTTTGGGTGTATAATTCCAAAGAAGGACATGTGACTACAAAACTTGCATACTATGCTATGGTCATAGAGCTCTCCAAGTTTGAGGATGAATGGTGGATGAAATTGATTTGGAAAGGAGCCATGCCGCTGAAGATTAATCTATTTTCATGGCTTTGTTTGAAAAATAAAATCTCGACTTGGGAGGCATTACAGGGCAGAGGTTTTGTGGGCCCAAGAAGATGCCCCTTATGTTTTTTAAAGCTGGATATGATTTCTCATATGCTTGGTGACTGTTCTTATTTTCTTTATATATGGCTATTAATTATGAACCATTGCAAGTTACAACATAGCTAGGATGGTGCCTCTATGCTTAACAATATTCGGGTTTGGAATAGAAGAAAAGACCGTATCGGTCATCTCCCTTTTTTTGTGATGTGGGAGGTATGGAAAGCTAGGAATGCCTCCATATTTTCAAATGTTTTACATAAATCCAACTTTATATATTTGAATATCTTAGTTTATTTTTATGAATGGAGTAAAGAAGCATTAGTAAGAAGACAAAGATATTAATCCTTCCCTTCTCTTTTACAAGAGCACCCAGTGGGTTTCTTTGATGGCACAACATCAGATGGGGCATGCAGAGCTGGTTCTTTTATCTTAATTGAAAAGGACATGTTCATCAAATGCTGGTTAAAAGCAGGCATGGGTAGAAATACTAGAGCGGGAGTTATAGGCATGTGGAGTCTCATTTTTGGTGCCAATTCTTGGGGTATAAAATAGTTGCAAGCCTTAGGAGATTCACAAGTTGTTATCAATTGGGATATGGAAAAGACCTAATTGATGTCCTTGGAACTCAACCATTGGCTTGAAAATACCAAATTTATGATGAAAGAGTTCACATGGTTATCTTTTAACCATATCTACAGATAAATACATAAGAAAGCAAATGAGCTCTCAAAGCTGGAGTTGGGAGATATGGATGGAAGAATCCAGTTCTCTTTTCACGCAACTGGCTCTGTTTTAAGAATAGGTAATGTAAGGCTTTTCTAAGTTAATGTATCTGAGGTTTGGAGTTTCTAGTGATATGTGGAATACTTTTTTCATGTTTTGATAATGCATCCACAGTATAGGATGGTACATTTTGCAAATATTGTTTGTATGACATACATAGGGATAGACTATCAGCTTTTACAGGCTTATGTAGTCCTTTGTAAATTTCTGACTAAACAGAAAAACATTTTGGAGGTCTGGTTGATATGTATATTTGACACTACTTTTATTAATACAGAGTTGCTCTTTATTTCTGAAAAAAAAAAATTGTTGTCCCTACTTTGGTATACTTTGACACATGTCGAAAGAGAGAGGTGGTGGAAGAATATTTCAAGATTTTGAAGAAGTTGTTAGTCCTATGAACATAATTCCCTATCCCATCTTTTTGGAATCTATGTAACCAAATTCCCTTCATGGAACTACCATCTCATTAGGAACCATCCATCCTAACTTCTATGTCATTACCTTCACCCCCAACATGTGAATAACCAATGTTACCATAGACATGTTACCAATGTTAATTGAGACAATGGAAACTGAATAGGTGGTTGACCCAACCTCTCGAAGCTATTATTTTTTAGTAGCCCTTTCTTGATTTGAGATTGTAGTGAGGTGCACTGGTAGATGGTGGAAAAGGTTGCTCATCGTCAGAATTCCAATTGAAAAAATATTAAATATTACAGAGATGATGATTAGTAAACATAATGCATTTATCATGTTCAAACATTATATGAAAATTTTATTTAAAGTGTTGTACTTTATTCCAATAGTACACATGAAACTAACTACTATATACAACAAATTCACATTCAAATTCACATTCAACAATATGTTTGCATTACACTACAAGGAAAAGACCCTCTAGAGGAGGTTTTTGTGGATGCTCCTCTAAAAAGAGCCCAAACATCATTCGTGTTCCTTAAGTAAATATGCACCAGTGTGTACTAAAAAGAATCACATTGAGATTGAAATCCTCATTAAGCAAAAACAAAAAAAAATCTATTTATACAACTAACAAAAACTGGTGTGTTTGAACAATGATGATGCACTGGTGCAATAACATAAATTTCACACACCAATTTTAGCCAAAAAGATGCTACTCTTGCTTGGAAAAATGAAAAAAAATGTGGTGCGTTTAACTCATTAAATGCACCGGTGCTTTGAATAAGATATGCACTGGTAGGGAAAAAAAAAATCAGTGACAAAAAATATTCTTATATCATTATATTCATTAACACTACATTACTATTGTGAAAATGCATTGGTGAGTAATATTATTTAGAGCATCGACATAGGGAAAACAAGATAAATGAGCATAATTGTTTTTCAATATTTGTATATTCACTACGATGTGTTTGCCTCGCTCAAACACACTAGTTTTTTGTATAATATATGCACTAGTTTAGGGAAAAATAAAATAATTTATTGGATGAAAACTATTTTTTATATCCTTATATTCATTAACAATGTGTTATTATCTTGAAAATGAACCCATGCGCAATAACATTTAGAGAACCAAATTAAGGTAAGCACAAAAATTAGAACGAAATAAATGTTTTTATAAAATTATTTTATTCTTATTGTTATATTCATTGTCGGTGCAATTATTCTATCTAACCATGCCAGTGTGTTATCTTATCAGGTTCATCGAAAGAGGGTTAAAAAATTAAAATAACCAAACAAAAAAACCATTTTTATCATCCTACAATGTTGTTTATCACCTAAGCACCGATGCTTTAGCTTCCTTCTTGAAATGCCAGACTTCCATCGGTGTTCCAGGTGGTTGAGTTTCTCCCTTTCATTGCTTACATGGTAGCTTTTAAAAATTTCCAAACATTGTACAAAATTTGAACTTTTGTCTACATTGTAACCATCCCCCCTAGATGCGCAAATGTCTAGGTAATGTATTTGTTACCTTCTAATAACTTTTTTTGTGGATATAAATTGAAAATTCACCTTTATTTTCATTTTTTTCAGAAAATATTATAACTATGCACATTGCATTCAAGTCATTCAACTCAAAATGTGATAGACAGTTCACCATAGTAAATTTGCACTGTGTACTCAGAATGACTTCTTATTAATGTATAGTACACTGCCAAATAGAGTGCACTAATTTGGCGGTACACTATACTTTTTAGGATGCACCACTAAAAATAAAAATAAAAATAATTTTCACATCATCGGTTGTTGGTGTGTTTCACAAATGATAAAGAATCATGAATGATGTGGTTAACTATTGTAATGCACTAGTGCTTGTAAACCTAGAGCATCGTCTAACCGATGCTTTATAGATTTTAATATCCATCGTAACATTGACGAAAAAAATTATTTTAATATTCACCACATCAACCAATGTGCTATTATAAATTGTACAAACCATCATGTCAGTGCGCCTATGTTTAACATGTGCACTGGCTTGGCCGTTGGAAAAATAGAGCCATCCCTTTCCTTGTAATTTTTGTAAACAGTTGCATCGAATACAATGCATTCTAAATACATATGCGCACTATGTATAGTGTGACAACTTATTCGTACCACACCATTGTTGCCTAATTATGGACACAACAATTTTTAACATTTTAGAGATAATGGTTGTGCATTTTAGTATCACATGCACTAGCTACGACGTTTTTTTGTTCCCAATAGAAAATGTGCACTATCTCTTTTGAGGTAGTTGATCCATCATTGGGATCAACATAGACATGCCTTTCATTTTGATCTCGATATGTTGTTTCAGTCCACAAAAAAGGATATTTACTTTATCACTCAAATATCCAAGAGAGAAGAGAATTTATCTTGTTCATTTGATGTCCCACTTGGTGTCACAGTAGAGATTCAACATGTGTACTCTCAAAGATATAGTAGTGACTGAGTCACTAACACTTCTCTTTTTTAGGTTTTTGGAGGAGAACTATGTATTGGTTCTTTCGGTGTACAGGATGTTAAATTCCTCTCTCTTTCGATTATGACGGTGGCACACTTCATTACTGATGGGAGATGCATGAGTTACCTTCTTTTGTACTATGCAAATTCTTTAATGTAGAGACCTAGATGCATTAGGTGGACAACCATTTTTTTTGGTAGTTTTATTTGATCTGGATTGATGTCGTACATAGTATGTTTGAGAGTAGGGTCAAATTCCATTTTCTTCAAATATTTTTTATTTATTTTTCGATTGCTTCCCTCCTACCGAAATTACTGAAGTGTAGATGCATATGTGGGGATAGATGCTTCCCAAGAGGGCCCAACCAAAATTCCCAATGAGGATCACCTCAGAGAAACTGGAGTTATTAGCCATTGAGGATGATCATACATTGTACCTTTTGCCATATTCTTACATGGGGTTGGACTGGAGAGGATGTCACAACATATATTTAATTTGGGAAGAGACATTAGATGATAAAGGTAATATTAGCATTATGTTTAAATTAATCTAGTTCCAAGGTGAATTTAAAGGATCCATAATTTTCTTGAAGTGTAGAAACCATGGTGAATCTTACTAATTATCAAATGTCATACTATAAAATCTTTTTGGACATTTTTGGTGATTTTTAGAGTCAATTTGTTTTAATCATATGGAATTCTTGTGAATAATATTTGAAAATTTTGGAAAATGACGAATATTTTTTTGGAAAAAAACCTTGAAAATTAGCCCATGGAATAAATTTTTCTGCTAAAATTTTCCTTGTAGTCTAGTTTCATTTTATTATCTCACTTAATGCAAAAGAAAAGCATTCTAACTTTTTATTTAAATTGTTTTATTAAAAATTGTAATGAAACTGTCTACTTATTGTTGTATACTATATATTTTGTAGATATTAGCACCTATGACGGGGAGGGGCCTCCACTAGTGTAGGTAGATAAGGATATGGATGTTCCCGAGTTGCCTCAATTTCTTAGATCCAACATTCGACACTAGCTAGATGCTATAATTCAAGAGGATTTGGTAGACAAGTTATCCATATTATTAGCTCAATAGGGAGTTCACCATGTATGGTTTTCGAAAGATCATGCAAGACTCTAACCTAATAGAGTTATGGAGGATTATTCCTCATGATATGAGTAGGTTGACATGTCATATCATTATTGTGTATATCCTTCTAGCTGCTATGAGGGATGCCCATGTTAGTTAATCTTCCTCTATGTCCGATGAGGGTGGAGATCATCCTACTCATCCTGCTCATCATCATGAGAACTGGACATTATTTCCTCCTCCAACCCTAGTTGGC
>LPNX010345519.1:0-16097 GCA_001517045.1 Pseudotsuga menziesii
TATTGTTTACAGAGACCAATGGGGAAGGGACCCCGCTGGGAGTGGAATCTGGTTCCATAGACATCTGTTTTTTTTCTTTCACAGTAAATATCATCAGAAAACTGAAAATCCACGAATGTAAGACAATGGGGGCGATTTGGCCTTGTTTGCAAACTCAGTCCCTGCTGTTCAGTAGGTAGGTGGGTATGCACCCTTTCCTGCAAATACAGCAGCTTATCAATCAGAAGCACTCAACAAAAAGACTTCTTTTAGAAATGGTTCGAAATGGGTATTGGCCAAGAGAAGATGGGGGCAGAGATCAGATTTCCAAATAGTTAATCACCAACAAAAGAATTGGAAGTATTGTGTTTGAGCTTAGGATGCTCAAATAAGAATACTTATATATAAACATTTCCAGCCAACCCTATTTCCTTAGCCGACTTGCAGCCTTGTGTTTGAATATCCCATATAGTATTGCTGATTTTGGATTCTTTTGCAGTGGTTGGCGTATTTATAAAAACACTTGGTATTATCATCGCTTTGCTTGACAAGGCTGGAATCTTTATTAAGTACAAAGTTTGAAACTTTAGTTTTGGGTGTTGCAATCTGGTTTACATTACGAGTTGAATCCTGGTTGATGATGAGTTTTTTAATTATTTAACATGTTGGAAGTTTTGTATCTTTATTGCACACAGGTGCTCACCAACAAGTCGGTTTTGAAGCAATTCACTATCTTTTTCACTATAAGAGTATTGATTTATTTTTACTTCGTAAATTCTTCAGCAATGCATTTGGTTCCTTGAGGAAAATATTCCATTTCTTGAGTTCAATGGATGTATAGGTGGTGAAACTTTATTGCAATTTTCTAGCTGATGCATCATGTTTCACATTTCTCCAACAACTAAGCAACGCCATCTTCTATCATCCTATCTTGTTGTCAAAGTATTGGGAAACATTATGCTCATAAACGCTATTGATTAAAACTCATGCTTAGAGTCTTTTCCAATGTTGTCATAATGATCTTCATAGAATTTTCGCTACTAATAGAATTCCGGGACAACAATTATAAACTTCATCTTCATTGGAAATAACTCAAACTCTCCTTGTTGTCTTTGGCTTGAGCTAAATGAAGTAACCCATATTTGACTTGAAAATGTCCAAACCTTTGAATGACACAAATGTTTCAAAATCAATTTCCTTATCTCTGGACCCCATAGAGAATCCCCTTGGTCTTAAGTCCTCCATATGTATATCCTCATTAAGGTTAGATGATATTATGGAAATAAATAAAATCTTGATCTGTACATGCATAAACCTACCAATTCCAAGGAAAAAAAATGCTAGAAAATTTGGGGCTTAATGCCAAATTAAGATCGATCAAACCTTGAATTAAGATCTTAGAGCAATAATAGAGTTAAAGAAGAAAAATACTTCTAATGATGAGCTTGGTAGTGAAATCCCTTACTGAACCCAAGAAAATGGGTGAAGACTTTAGAGCACACAACAAATCCCTCACCAATAGAAGGCTAACAGTTGAAGTCCCTCCCAACACACACTAAAATATTATTGAAAGCGGTGTCATTTTGGCTATGGGGCTGCTGAAATGCTCGATGTATTTTAGAGATTCATCAAATCGAAATATCTAGTAGTGGTTATCTTTATGCATGGTTATGGCCATCAAGTCCCAAGCATTGGATCTACGGCTCTGATACCAAAAGTAACAACCATTTTTACTATGCATATTGTAAACATAATTAGATTGTAGATTCCTTGAGATAATTTCATAAAAGAACTAATCTACTAGGTGTCTAATGATAATTGGATTCATTACCTTTAATAAATCAATTAACAATTCTAATACAACTCATAGAGAAAAATTCAAGAAATGATAACCCAAAGAGAAGAAACTCTACATACTTGATCAATTCCAAACTTAGCCAATTTTGCATGGAGACCTTTTCCTCTGTTAGGCACAAACTCCTATATCAACAAAAACCAAAATTGGAAGGGAATTTCTCCACCCAACCAACCTCCAACAAAACTCGAGGCTTCTGAACCCTCAAAATT
This sequence comes from Pseudotsuga menziesii, assembly GCA_001517045.1. Taxonomy (NCBI): domain Eukaryota; kingdom Viridiplantae; phylum Streptophyta; class Pinopsida; order Pinales; family Pinaceae; genus Pseudotsuga; species Pseudotsuga menziesii. Next base: position 2,047 of record LPNX010345519.1, read on the forward strand.
AACCTTATCCCAGACTAGGTGAGACCTTACTCTTTTCTCTATCTTGAACCTCTATACAACAAACTCCTCCTCCTTAACCTTCCTCTCCAACAAGTGCACTCACAAACAACAGAAAACCAACACAAACATGAAACAAACCTCCTAGTCAAGCAATAAGGATCTGACTCCCACCTCTTGGTATTACCCACTTTTATTACTTCATTTCATATATTACTTAATTTCATATTTAGGTGATAGATGACACACTTGTCATCCATCACCCACATTAAATTACAAGGCACGTATTCCTTTTTATTTTTACATATCAATTGAATATTTTCACCCCTACAATATCGTATTTATACTTAAACTAATGTCAATGGTTGGGGTGTTACATACACAAGTTGTTGAATACCTCAAAACAAAACAAAACACTTTTCACATCAAGCAAGTCAAAACAATTTTTTGATCTTAAACTATATGAAAAATTGGAATTACAATATACTAATTAAAGAAATATAGCTCTGTCTCTTGTTAGATTTGGTCGTGTAACCTATCCAAGGCTACAATTATTTATTTAAATACAAAATTATCTCAAATATTCCATGCTAGATAGTCCTATAGAACTTTAGAATCCTGCAACAAAATTCCTACATATCACTGACATATTTTTGTTCATTATGGAATTTATGAGAAGTGGCCAATTTACTTGAGTTTTGTACTCATCCACTTGATTTAATGGCTTCCTTCAACCACATTCCACCGTGCTTATTGTGTCATGTTGTAAGAGGCATGCTCTCAATCCCTTTGAATTTGTGCTATGACATTTTGAAAAGAATCTTTGAGAAGTTTTTTGCAACATCAATCCATCCCATGAAATAATTTGAATAAAATATATTTCAATTAGCTCATAATTCTACAACAAATGTCTATTTCTCAAAGAGGCGACATAGTATTTCGTAGCATAGTATTATACGACATAGTATTATTCATCATATGGGAATAACACGTCTAGACTAAGTTACTCATGAAACCCAAATTATATCACATCACCTCATCTCATAATCATCTCAATCACATCAATATACAATTAAATACTTGATAAACCGAAATGGCTAACAATTTAACTTTGGCACTATTTTACGTATGGAAAGGAATATTTGGAGGCTTATGGAATGGAAAATAGTCAATAAAGGGTGAGTAGTATATAATTCAAGGGCTTACCAAGGGGTTTACTGTGCATGTCATCCACAAATTTGGAGAAGCATCCCTTCAGTTTCCGTACAAGGTTTCCCTTAGAAAAACAAGATAGATCGAAATTAAAATATGATATTTGAAATCAATTATTAATTTATATATATTGCTAATTCTCAAAGGGAATCCAATCTTTAATTTGTTTAGATGGACAAACTTACCCCATCTTAATTTAAAATAATTGTTAAAATGGAATGGGCTTGTTATAGTAAGACATTGATGATGCTTTTAAATGTCTTTTAGACCAACTTGGTGTTTATGACCTAGAGAAAGTGAACAAAAAAACTAAGAAATTTATATCCCAAAATAACTTATATTGACAATTTTTTAATACAATTTTAAATTCACGATAAATCTTGAAGCATAGTTTGGTTGGCTAGTTTAGCATTTCATGAACCAAATTTCAAGTGTAAATATCAATATAATTACATCTAATATCATTATATGAAGGGCATCTTAGAAATGAGATCCATCTTCAATCTCCTCTAATTTAAATAAATTATAGATTCTTTTTTCAAAAGGAATTTCCAAAAGATTCCACTCCATCCTTTTCCCTTTCCTTATGAATTTGTTGATGAAATCTTGCAAGAAATTTGTCTTCTTCTAACTGCAGTAACTGCAACAACCTTTCTTCTACTGCACTAGTGGTTTACATCTCAGTGAAGGAACTAATTCTCAAATTGGGTACAATATACTCCATTGGCATGATAACTTCGTTCCCATATACCAACTTGAAGGTTGCCTAACCTGTCAAGCTCTTACAAGTTGACCTATAAGCCCATAAAACTATAGGCACCTTCAAATCCTAGTCGTCGCAGTTCACATTACAAACCTTAGTCAAAGAATGAACCAAAATATTATTAAAAGCTTCAACAATTCCATTAGCTTGAAGATGCTATGGGGTGATCTTCCGATGATATATTTGGAGTTCTTGTGTAAGAGCTTCAATCATCTTGTTTACAATGTGAGTTCCTTGGTCACTCAATAGAATTCAAGGGCATCCAAATCTGGTAACTACATTTTGGAATTAAAAATTTATAGTAATACAATGTTTTACTAGTTCGGCCTCAACCCGTCTAGTTAGATAGTCTACCGCAGTGATAATATATTGTGCTCCTAACCTCTTCGTAGCTGGGTTGATTGGAACCCCTAAATCAACATCCCACTTGTTGAAAGCTTGCAATGTCACCTGTGGTGCTAATGGAATCTCATTCCTTCATGATTGTTTCCCAATTCTTTGGAAAACATCACAATATCTGCAATAATCCTTGGCATCTTTATGCAAGCTTGGCCATCACAATCGTACCCTCAATATTTTTTGTGTTGTAAGTTTTCCTATGTAGTGGCCTCCTGCAACACAATCATTAGCTTCATCCAAAATCATAGGGCGCTCATGCTCCAAAACACATTGTCTTAAGATTTCATTTGGTCCTGGATTATATAACTAACCTACGATCAATTGATAATCTATTTCTTCGACAACCAACTACTTCTTTTGTGTTAAGGTATATCCTTGTGGTGTCAAACCTGTATTCAAAAATTTCACAATGTCTCCAAAATATCCATTCACCATCTTCATCGAAAAGAGTTGTGCATCTAGGATGTTATCATCCATGTTAACTGGTTTTCCCTTACTTCTAACCTCATCAAATGGTCATTCCATGCATTCATCCTTCCTAGATTAACTATAATGTCAAAGTCATATTCTTGGAATAACAATAGCCATCTGCATATTCCACCCCCCGCCAACACTGGCTTGTTGACCAGGTACCTCAAAGAAGAATGATCAGTGAACATTTTAAAATGACCTCCTAACAAATAATGCCTAAATTTTTACAAATCATAGACCATAGCTAATCCTTCTCGTTCCATCATAGTATAATTTCTCTCTGTTCTAGGAAATTTCCTACTAGAAAACGCTATAGGATGATCGATGGATCCCTCTCCTAGCTGAGTGAGTACTGCACCCAAAGAAATGGATGAAGCATCAACATGCACATAGAATTACTTTCACCGATATAGACATAGGAATTGTCACCATCTTTTCCTTCAACATGTTGAGGCTCTACTAACATTCTTCATTACACAATAAGTTACTATGTTTATTTAATAATTTTTCCATTGGGACTGTGATCTGCGCATTATCCTTTAATAAATTTTCTGTAGTAGCCAGTACTTCCTAGAGTTTTTCTCAATTGTCACACTAATGCCAGCGGTGGAAAATATACTATGATAGTTATCTTTGTAGGATCCATCAATTTAACAATTATTAAACATTTATTATAAATACATCTACATACATCTTGTGCAAGTATGTGTTATTCGTGTTTATAGCAATTAGTATTATAGCCTCTCCCATTCAAGGGCTTCTAGTGTGCAAGAGGAATTCATTGGCACGTGTGTTTGTCAATTGGGTTTAGCTTGTGTTTCTAATAGAAGAGTTGTTATCCTCCCCCACCCTTGTTCAAATCCCACTTTATGACATGTTTTCTATCTCCATGAGTTAATTGTTGATTTTTGACGTGGACTTGAGCCCTAAATAATATAGTTTACCTTGGGTACCATCCTCAAAGTGAGGATAAGTATCCAATGGGTTTCCATATGAAATGCATTATGCAAAATAATAATAATAAAACAAATAAAGAAATAAATAGAATATAAAATAAACACACACAAAATCCTATGGAGGATAAACCCATCCAATTGCTAACATGTAATCATATTGGCTATTGGACATGCTTATGCCAATTTTTTTATTCCCATTTAGCGTTCAAATCCCATTGCATTGGGATTTGACAATTTTGACTTCATTTGGGGTATAATTGTTGTTTCTTGACAATTGTAAGCTTGTAGGAGGATTTCTCATGGTTGGAGCTAAGAGCATGAGATAGGGATTGCTGAGGCCTCAACTAGACCCAATTTGAAAGACTTGGGGACCCTCCTTTTTTGAAATTGCATACTTTCAACTTTGTATTCAAGCATGCATTTCTTAACTAATTTGATATAGATGATGTCTTTGAAATGCTTAAGAGGATTGAAAATGGTGACATGAGTGGATTACATTGTAATGAAATGTATACCTTGATTCATCATTGTGTCGTGTTGATCATACTTGATCGCATGTGATGGAATCTCACTTTCTCATTAACTATAATTCCACCGACTTTCCTTATGCATGGTTGTGTTTTCAAATACATCATGTTTACATGACATTACAAATACATGAGATTTGTATCGATAAACTGATGCGCATATAATATATTAGCTTATGTGATTTTAAGATTTGATAGGATTTCATGTCATGTGTGATCCATGAGGATCTAAAGATGCTACAAAATGAAAGTGCTCGAATTCCACAATGGACATCATCATCATGTATATCTTGATAAGAGATTTCTAGCGATATTCGTTTCGACGGAACAATAATTTATCAAAGTTTCCCTGGAAAGATAACGTACAAATGTTGTTTGGATATATTCTCTTGCAAAGGGTCAAATGCAAAATTCCATCTGCAGAGATCAAAGTAGCTAGAACCGATTACCCAAAGCTGCTCCAAAATATTATGAGCATCATTCATTTCCATAAATAGGAAGACAAGCCAACCGTTGGCTAGGATATTGATATTGGGCCTGTAATTGATTAAAGTATTCCAGTTAGCGGTAGCCCAGCCCAGTAAATATTATGTGTTCATTTTAATATATTCAATCCACCCAACCAGAACTCTCAAGCTAAGAGCCTCAACACGCTCCAAATTCATGTCGCGACCAACAACAAGTTGATTCTTGTGTTCCTTTTCCTTGAACGATTTGAGATGGTGACGACTTTTACCTCTAGCCCACTCTAAACCCTACCTTATAATTTGATCATTATGCACAGGAATAGGGACCACATCGGTCAATTTCTTAATCCTAGAGTACTTAGGGCACCTAAACCATACCCCATTATCTACCAAATGACTGCAGAGAAGTATTGTCCGAGGAATAGTCCAAGACGACTCATATTTTTTCAAAATGGGATAATTACTGCAGAACGAAGGGGAAGGTAAACCGGGCTAGGGTTTTGAGATTGACCGGAATCACCGCCACCTATCCTTTTAACCAAATCTATCTAAGCCATCACATCAACTTGGCCATTATAACAAAAAACACTAGAAAATTAAATACTAATATAAAAACTACAAAAAAGGTGATAGAAACAACAAACTAAACCAAAAATAAATTGTGGAAAGGAATATGTAGTGGACCAAATAACTAGGAAGAAACAAAAAAAATAACTAGATCTACAGATTAAGAATTCCAACAACCTATAGCGAAGCATTGCCACTTTTTTAACTTGGTTGGTACTAAGTTATCTATGAGAAGAGAACATACTCCATGTTGATCTTTGATCTGAATCAGGGCTTTCACACCGAAAAACCAAACCCTATCAATGGTTTCATGTATCCCATTTCTCCCAGATTCCAACCGAATTTATCTTATGTAAGACATGATATTAAAACATATGTAATAAATGTGGAAAAAATCATGAGTATTATATACTAAATAACTAAGTTCATATATATCATAAAGGCCTGCATATTAATAAAGATGTTTCATGGTCATATAATTTTCTTGATCTATACCTAATCTTGAATAGGTCTAAAAACTTAGAACTAAAACCCATGATTGAAGGGAGTATCAGTATGGGTTTATATTTTAAAATATGGAATTATAATATATTTTAAAATATTTGCGCATTATTCATAGGGGTCTAGCTCGACTAGAAGTTAAAGTAAAACAAGATGATGGTGTACATAGAGGTCATGAGTTTAAATCACCCCATTTTATGTGTGCCCTATGCTTGCGGGTTGTGTGGGTGCACCTAGGGGTATAGTGGTAGTGGACGGGAATCAAACCTGTGTAATGTGAGTACGTGCACCACCCAAATTGTTGATTCCCCTAGTAGAAAAAAAATAGTGTGCTATGTTAAATGATCCATGATACGATATGGATAGATCTTTATTGACTTTAAAGAGAATGAAATATTTAAAGGGTATGAAAGATAACCCATAGGAAGTTGGAACTTGGGTATTGGTTGTAATGAAAAGTTTACGAAGTATATACATTGTCTTAACCTATAGTTGTGAATGGTAAAAGATGAAGTATTAAATATGCTATGAAAGTTTTATGATTGCTAGAGGATAGAGTAAATATGAATTTAATGAATGGATTAAAATCTAGAATGAATTATTCATAAGAAGAAAATAGTTAAAGAGGCATGTTGCCCCCATTATATTACTATAAGCTATATTAAAATTTCCTTGGTAAGGAATACTCTTGAAATTGTTGGTTATATAATGCTCTTGAAATTGTTGATTATAGAATGGCTAGTTGAATTATTTGAAATTCACAATGGGGAGTATTCAAGTAGAAGTATATTGACTCATATAAGAAATTATGAAAATAGTAGAAACCTTTTTGTAAAATTAAAAGTAATAAAATTTCAAACTAAAAGTTTAATTGAAGTATTAAGGTAATGAAGAAAACTATACTAATATTGAATAAATAGTATGCAAGGAAGCGTTACTAATTAAAGGCAGTTTTGGTTATCTATGAAAATGATATTGTTTCATTGAGTAAATAATTTCTATAATACTTATGAACCTTCAAAATGAGTCTAATGTAGAAAGAGTTTTATTATGTGCTCCTTGATGGCCCCTAAAATGGGTCATTTTGAAATTCACAATTGGGAGTATTCAAGTAAAAACATATGGACTCACAAGAAATTATGAAAATAGTAGAAACTTTTTTGTAAAATTAAAAGAAATAAAATTTCAAAATAAAAGTTTAATTGAAGTATTAAGGTAATGAATAAAACTATACTAGTGTTGAATAAATGATATGCAAGGAAGCGTTACTAATTAAAGGCAGTTTTGGTTATCTATGAAAATGATATTGTTTCATTGAGTAAAGAATTTATATAATACTTATGAACCTTCAAAAGGAGTGTTATGTAGAAAGAGTTTTATTATGTGCTCCTTGATGGACCCTAAAATGGTACATTATTTGACCCATATTAGTAAAAATCATTGTTTACTTTGAATTTACAAGAACTCAAGTTGCATGGAAAATGATAAACTTTATGATATTCTTCTTAAAATCCTACACATGTTTGTTTGTATGAATATATTGACAATGGTTGAGTAATGTTTCCTAAGTTTGCTTATTTCCTTTGATTTATTTGATGAGATGATGAAAAAACATTGGTCAAAGCATTCTTGAGTTGTTGTGTAGTTGTAGGTTGAAGTTATTTAAACGAAAGTGGAAAAGATCAAGTCAAAGCAACTGGCCCAATCTGCTTAATGAGTTAACTAGATAAATTAAGACAAGATTGATAAATTTAAGGGATTATGTCCCCTAATTATTCTCAAGAGATGTCACCATTTGGAGAAGGACTTAGGGACCATATCAAATTCATTTCTTGAGGCCAAGGTTGAATTCCTAAAGGGTGCATCAATCCCTCCAAATTTCATGTGTATTTCTAGTTAACTGGGGGACAACTTCCATAAATCAAAGAGTTGATTACATGGATAGTTTTGAGTTTACACAAGTACAAATAGTAGTAGGATGAGAGAATATGATGTTAGTTGGATTATTCTTCTTCTTCCTTTTTAGCATTTTCATTCATCCCTTGTTTGTCAAGGTGAATTTGTATCAAGAGCCAACTTACAACCCTATTGTTCATTATTGTGTTTTAATAACGAAGAGTTAATTTTGTCCCAAATTTTGTGTACTTACTTAGGCATGGTTTTAAGAGCTTCCTTGGGTTGGTACCGCTCAAGGGAAGGACTGGTAACCCTTGCATGTTTTTTCCTCCATTTATTTTAGTGTATATCTATTTCTTTCACACATCCCAGCTTTCCTGTAAAATTTGTAGTAGTCCTGTAGTAAACTATATTTTTCCTATCATGAGGAATTTTGATGAATGCGTGGAATTGTTTTGATTCTCATTCATTTCCAGAAATTAAGTTATTTTATTTCCATTATGTTTTAGTTTGTATTTATTGTATTAGGATCCTAAAATTTTGTGAGTGCATTGTAAATGCATTCTTCTTTGGGTTGATTGCATAATCATGATAAACAGTGAAGGTCAATTAGGCTCCTTGATTATTACCCTGGACAAAAATACAAACGTGACTAGCCAGGAGAGAAGGGTGACTAGTTGAAGAAAGTTGGGTTTGACACCTTGATCTGACACTTCTATTGCACTTCCTAGTTTGTTGTTGCTTTGTATTTAATTTCGTTCTTAGTTAGTATATCAAGTTATTCCTTTGCAATGACATATATAATGCATGGTACCTCTTAAGTTTGTACGAAATCTAGGGTTGATAATTTAAGTAATGAGCCAATGGATTCATTGTTTATGGATACAATTCTTTGCCCCATCACTCCTAAGAATCGGTGTGAAGTGAATGATGAGCTACGAAATCTAGATATAATTGATAATGAATTTTTCATGTGCTTAATGAGTATAGAAAAACATATTTAAATAAGGACAAAACCTTCTAGATGTATTTATAGTGCATAACAACTTTTAAACATTAAACATTTGGATAAACAATTTAATGTGTACTTGGGATAATGTTGCGTTATCAGTTAATATTGGAATGCTTTATCCCATTACTTTGTGATGGAATATTCAATGATTTGGAATTCCATACTAGTAATGATTATTGTTGCATTCTTGTGGAAAAATTATTAGAAGAGATGATATAGTAAATATCTATTAGTAATGAGGCAAATATGTAATTAAAAATAAGATATATAATTAAAATATTTATATCAAATTTGAGACAAAGTTTCATAAAGAGGGGAAGTATGTAATTCCCCATTTATGGCTAGACTTATATTTCCATTGTAATTGTGTGAGATTATCCTAAATGTGTAGGTGAGTGATATTGGAGATGTTTGTCTTTTCACGTAAATATGTGGTATGAGGCATTATTTGGGTACAAGATGATTGTATGCTACAGTGCGATGTATGTTTAATGTGTTTGTGTATTATATATAACTGACATTATTTAATGACATGAAATAAAAGGTTTTATTACATGATGTGACCTCCTTTGATCTATTTATGAAATACAATTGGAATAGATGTGTGTCTTGACATTGGCATTTACATTTATCAAGCATTGGTTACATTATGCTATAAATTTATAGTGCTAATCATAGTTTATTAAGTGTGATGTTGAAATTCATAGGTGCAAATAGATTTTGGATTACATCAGATTACATAGCTTTCGAATTGAGTCCAAACATAATGATTTGCTATAATTATGTATTGATTATGGTTATTATTTTATTGGGTCTCAATGTGTGCATAGACAAGAAACATGCTTTCCAATTAGCCTACACATGGATGAGGGGATTGTATGAAAGGTGTACATGATACCATCAAGAGAGGAGAATTAGTGTTCTTATTCCTACTTCTACATACTGTCACTTTCTTCTGTGCATCGGTAAAAAAGTGTGTATTGCTATTGTTCATAGGTTTCATGATGTCATGGGGGTAGGTTATGGATTCATTCACTCTTAAGGATTAAATGAAGGACATGAAATAAGGTGTTTTGATGATTTCCCAATGACCATTAGTATCTCAACAAGATTAAAAATATCATCCATCCGCCAATGAAAAATAAATGCTAAAAGTTTATGTTGAAGCATGCCACTAACAATATTGAATATACTTGAGAAAATTATCATTTGTGCATATTATTTCATTTAGTATGAAGAAAAGATTAACGAAACATACACACAATTGATTTATTGTGCATTCATGCATATATATATATATATATATATATATATATATATATATATATATAGGAATATGGTTGGAACAGTAGTTCTTGAACTAGAAGTTCGATATCCTTAACTACCTCTAACCTTGGGTCTAGATTATACTTCACCTACTTTGGAATGGATTTTCGATGCATTTCCCATATTTGTTTGACTGATCTACTCGATTCTTGATGTGCATTTATTCCTTCCTAAAACCATTATGGTTCTTGTGCATGCAATTATGCTTCCTTTTGTTCTTCTTGTTTAAAATAGACTACCAAAATATCCTAGCTTCTTGCATCAACTATAGCCTCTCTTCAATTGTTTAATTATGTGATGAATGTTTGTGTTATCTTTCATAGGTTGTAAGTATGGGAAAAATAAATTGGTAATTTATAGGACAATGTCCACAATTTCAACTATGTTTCCTATGTCTTCCAAATTCTTCTTTATTTCCTCATTTTTTTCATGTTCAAGTTCAAATATAACAATGGTATGGTTAGTTTTCAACTTCTCGTTCTTTGCTTGCAATTGTTTTTTCTTCTTTATTTCCTGATTTTTTCATGTTCATGTTCCAATATAGCAATGGTCTGGTTAGTTTTCAACTTTTTGTTTTCTACTTGCAACCGCTTTTTATTGTGAACAAGTTTAATAAGAAGGATATCCATTCAATCAATGGGTAGTTATGAGGATTAGTGACTCTAGACCACGATGAATTGTCAATATGCTCCCTTCAAGTATGACATACACTTGTTTCTTTTTCTCTCCTTTATTTTAATTTATTTGTCAAGCTACTCCATTGTCAATTCCTTTCTTCACTTATTGCTTTATACAATTCCTATATTTCAAAATCAAAAGCATCCTCTAAATAAAATTATACTTCTATTTTCCTTGTTTTTCTCCTTGGAGTTTGTACATCATGAATGTTTTTCTAGTTTTACTCTTTTCTTCATCTACTTGGAATAACCTATCAACCCGACCATTTGCACCAATCCCACGCCCAGCAGAGCACCACCGCCGCCTAATGAAGACCTGGTCGTCCGATTGGTGCAAATGGTCTAGTCAATAGGTTATTCCCTTTCTTTCTAGCTTTGTCATGTTTCCCTTTTTTAATTGTTTTTTGTTAGTCAACTACCGCCGTTTTAGTCGACTTGGTTCTGCTTGTTGGGTCAACCCTTTGATGTTTCTTATTATATTATACTTCTTCTTATAGCTCATTCTGCTACTATGACTTAGTCTACTATGGTGTTTCTTTTGGTAAATCCATTGTGCATCTTATTTTTTTGTAGTCCATTACTGGATCTTTTATTCCATAATGGATTTCGGATTCGATAGGTTCACAATTGATTTTTTATAGTTGACTTGGTGTTTTAATTATTTGTCCGTCTCACCCAACTATGGAAAGTTGTCATTAATTCTTGTGCACATTCCTACGTGTAAATGTATTGTTTGATTGGTATGCCTTTTGGTGGTGAAGGGGCCTTCACCAAATCAATGGGGAATTTTTTTTGCTAGAGTGTCCATAATTTTCAACTAAGTTTATACTTTTTTGGTAAATTTTGTTCAAATTATTTTGCCTCTGTATTTTTCTTCTTTGCCTACTTTGATGCATCTTAAGTTGCTTTTGCCTTTTATTATTGAAGCATTTCTAGGTTTACCTACATCTTCTTTTCAATTGATCTTTTATACTTAAGGGATTCAACTATGATCTTTTTTACCATCTATTTCGCCTATATATATTCTAGATGTGTGCTTGATTCCAATAATTTTTTCATCGCCTTTGCTTATTCCCTTGTGAATTTCCTTTTCCTTCGCCATACACTATAACTAATTATTGTTCCACTTCATCTAATTTGATGTTGAGGATATTTAAAATATAGTTATTTTGTTCCTTGCATTAGAACTTCTAATTCACCCCAAGTTTAATTACTTGTTGAGTTGGTCTTAAGTTGTTCTATATTCTATTTTGGATTTCTCTCGATTGTCTGGATGGTTAAAGAAACTAGTTGTGCAACAAAAGGTGTTATAAATATTCTTGCTTCATTTTCTTCTTTCTATTTTCCATCCTACAAAGGTGTAAGTACTCTGACATTCATCTGATTCAATCTTCATTGTATTGAGTAAGATGTATAGGATTTTATTGAAACTTCTACAAAGACCTCTTCGATTATTGAGTAATATTCTAGTTCCATAGGCTTGATATCTGCTCCTTGTGGGTACCATACTTTGGTGAAGTATAAACACAACTAAATGTGAGCAATCAATAGAAAATTTATTCTTATGCATTGAGGTGCTCTCCATCTATTACAACATCATTTCATTGAATTGATTCATTCTTCAAATATGTACTACAATGTAAGGCCCTTTGTTCGACATTTCGATTTCAATGCAACGCATTGGAAGTTCCACATGGTTGGTCTGTTTGATAGTATGAACGTTGACTCTATAACAAGGAATATTTGTGACAAAGAAATCCTTATTAATAGGGTTGGGAATCTTATATATTTTATTGATTCCTCACATTCCCCGCAATTAGTATTCAAAATTTATGCCACATTCTCAAACCATTGCATACATTTCCTTCTTCAACTATTTTTTCAATGGCCTCCAACATGTTCAATTTGAAATCTAATGCTCAACTAGAATTAGTTAAGCACAAAGAGACTATCATTAGACATCCATTTAATGTGGTCCTCCTTCATTTGACTTATAACAATCCTTTTGAACTCTTAATAGTAGCCAATGTACTAAACGTATCTATCCAATCTAATGCATCAATTGTTGGTAGTTTCTCATGACCGATGTTTTATTAAATGAAAACCTTAACTAAAGCAGCCATAAACTACGTCTAACACAAGGTAATAACAAGAAAACACAAAATATACATAGATTACTTCATAGATGCTTTTATTGATGGAAGGAAACTTGTTTGCATGAGACTCCCTTTCCCATGGCAAGAAAGGGATCCAAGGTACTTAATCCCTTGACTTCTACTATGAACCCACAACTATTCACTAATCGAGAGGGGTTTTTACAACAATGGAAAGAACAAGATGTCCCCAATGACCTCCAAAACCCTCTAATTATTCCATCATCGATGAAGGTGGGTAATAAATTCTCTATTAATTCCACTTACATACAAATCCTTTTTCCCTTTCTAACCTAATAACGTTATTACGGTCAAATACCCAATTGATTTGGTAAAGACCAACATTTTGAGCCAAAATGCACTTGGATGCATTAACATGAACCACTATTTCTTGACTCACCCTTGTGTCAATTCATAGTGACTAATAAAATATAGAATCAAATATACATGTAACTACCCAATTGCCTCACTTTTCTAATACCTCCTTAATCTAGTGCATGTCAGACTTCTAAAGCCTTGATGGCAACATGAATTCCATAAACAAGCTAAGAATCTAAGCACACAAATAAACTCACCAGGAATTGCAAAGAATTGGCATAAGGAGAGAAGAAGAGGAATTAATGAACACACATTAATGAATGATAAATAAATGATAATTGATATTATTACAATGGTAATACATCCTTATAAAGGATATTTGAGTTAATGGAAGACAACTCATTGCTATCTCACAAATCGGACTTACCAAATATGATAAACCCCCATAGGTGGCTAAAGCATTTCCATAATTAGTCAAGGACCCGACGAATTAGAAAAAGCATGAGCGAGTTGTCAAGAGTGATGGAAAAACATGCTAAACCTGGAATATGGAGAAAATTTCATGGAGGATGGGTTTGCAACAAAATATACAAGTTTCCTAGTTAACTAGCTTTACAGAAAATGTGGATAAAATCAGAATAAGGCAGTATCCACAGGAAAGCGCAGCTCCTAATTCTGGGAGTCAATAAAGTGGTCAAGATCAACCCACAATCAGAAATAAATAATTCCTTGGGTATACATGGCATGTGTTGACTTTAAGGTGCAAGTGGATGCCAACTAATTAGCTAGTGTGTAGGAATTTAATCAAA
>LPNX010345519.1:16345-37041 GCA_001517045.1 Pseudotsuga menziesii
ATATTCTCACCTAGATCAAGGACAGTTGCAGGATGGAAACTAGGACCATGTAGAAAAACTGAGATCCAATGATGTGAAAGCTATTGAGAGTTGTAATCAGCTCCAAGATGATGTAATGTCTTGAAATTTGAACCAATATAGATGAAATTAGCTCCATATAGGTGAAATAAGAGTCCAAGTGAATGTATGAGGTCTCCAACTTCATTTACACAGAGAGGATGTGTGCAAGTGATCGTGTAGGAACATAGAGAAAGCATAGGATCATAGAGCCTGAATGCGTGGGCTCCATAGGTTGATTTAGCTTCCAAGGAATTCAAAATAACACATATAAGAATATCAGTAGACGCATGCGAATGCACTGATAATGAATCCTCTGTAGTAGAAGTATGAACAGAGGAAGGAAGGAGATGTTCAAAATATTCAAACAGGCTTTAAGTATTGATGCCAAGAACAAAGGAGGAGATGCAGAAGAACATGAGATCAAGTAAGGTAAGTGGAAATACACTAATAGGAATTGATATGGCTAAGAAAACATCCTAGAAGTCACTGGGTTGTGCACCATCAATGAGAGAGTTATGCACAAAGTGTGAAGGATCTGGCACATAGAGCTTAGAATCTAAGATAGAAGACATAAAGAACAATGAATGTGTGAGTGAGTCATCATCATTAACAATAGAAGCTCCATCTGTCACTTCTTTTTCATCGTCGGTATCTTCAAGAGACACAGAAAAATATTGCTTTTAAATATTTTCTTCTTCATTGACGGAGGAAGCATTCGAATCAAAGAGTTTAGCAACAACATGAACTGTATGAGAAACTTCTTCATCATAAATAACTTCATCAGAGAATGTAGATGCCAAGACATCTTGAGAGAGAGAACATGAGGATATTTTGGGTTTTCTCCATGCTTCATATTCTACTTGTTGCACACCAAAAGACTTTTCCAAATTTTTCCAAAGCTCAAATGGATATTCAGCAAAATCTATGAGATGATGTATATTTGGAGACATTTCCAAGCACATGATTCCATAAGCTCTATTACAATTATTCAGCTAGTCATTCTTCTCTTCATAAGACTCAGGTTCACTCAAAGCACCAATGGAGACATCAAAGAGACATTGCCTCTTCAAGTATGCGCTCATATTTGGCTTCCAATCAGCATAGTTGAAAGGAGATAGCAGAGAAACTTTCGAATCCATAATGAAGTTGTTGCACCTGCAAATAAAACTGCAAATATGAAAGTAGAATTAATTGATGAGCTCCCAAAGCTCTGATACCATGTCAGAACTTTGATACCCTAGGCTCTGATACCATGTCAGAGCTTGAAGCTCTTGATATCATGTAGAGCCTTGATCGATTGGGAAACCTTACACTTTAATACCATGTCAGAATTCTAAATCATTGATGGAAACATGAATTCCATAAACAAGCTAAGAATATAAGCACACAATTAACCTCACTAGGAATTGCAAAGAATTAGCATAAGGAGAGAAGAAGAGGAATTAATGAACAAACATTAATGAATGATCAATAAATGACAATTTATATTATTACAATGGTAATACATCCTTATAAAGGAGATTTGAGTTGATGGAAGACAACTCATTGCTAGCTCATAAATCATACTTACCATATATGATAAACCCTCATAGGTGGCTAAAGCACTTCCCAAATAAGTCAAGGATTCCACAAATTAGAAATAGAATGAGTCAGTTTTCAAGAGTGATGGAAAACATGCTAATCCTGGAATATGGAGAAAAGGTCACGGAGGATGGGTTGGAAACAAAAGATACCAGTTTCCTAGTTAACTAGCTTTACCTTATCCACATAAAAGTTGGATAAAAGCATAATAAGGCATAATCTACAAGAAAGTGCAGTTACTAATTTTGGGAGTCAATGAAGTGGTCAAGATCAACCCAGAATTAGAAATAAAGCATTCCTGGGGTATACATGGCATGTGTTGACTTTAAGGTGCAAGTGGATTCCAACTAATTAGCTAGTGGGTAGGAATTTAATCAAATAATGATTAAATACTTTATCCTAAGTTATGAGTGGGTTTAATAATATCCCAACAATGCAACCTCATGAATTTGAAGCAACCTCCTCAAACCTTTCCACTCCCTCCTCACAGTGGAACAACCTCCTCAAACTGGCACAACCTTCTCAAACATGTCACAAACTCGATGAAACATCTTCAAACTTGCCACCACATTCTCATGTTGGTAACCTATACCATGTATCTCCCTATGGCCATAAACCCATCTTACTAGAATGCCACAAATATTATCGTGGGAAACCGCCATGTCTAATAGGAATTGAGGATGTATAGAAAATTGAACCTAGACAATTGTTTCTCAAGATATGAAAACCACATTTATCATCTAAATGCTTTGAAACTCAACGTGATTGCCATCATCCTCTATTTCCTTATATGGTCTCTTATGTTAGCAATCCCTCATGCTGCAACTTCCCATCCACAACATCTACAAATTCCTATGTTATCTCATCATGACAACTCCTCAAATGCTTGCATATCACATTCACAAACTCTTACACTATCTCATCGTGATCTTTCCCTCAACTAGTGCATTCACAACCTCCACTAGTGCTCACATCCTTATTTGAACTACATGAATACCACTGTCTATATGTACTCATAACTTTTTAATTTTACTACTCAACATTGTTGGTCATAAGATCTATACGCAACCACAAAAACAAGCCATATACCAATAAGATAGTGCAACCACCAAGGTGACCAGGCCTGATAATTACACTTAAGAATATGCATCCCAAGTTGAAATAAATCTATCAGGAGTTGAAAATGTAACCAGGATGCACCTAGTGTAGGTCTACCACACCCCTCGTAACTAATTACATATCATCCTAATAGATCCATCTCACCAAAAATCCCTAGTGCTCTAAAAATATAATTACATACTACACCAAGACTCTTCTAATTTCACATTGGAACCATAAATAAATTAATGGAAATATTGGGATCCTGCCATGAAATACTGATTTGCAACTCCTCTAGGCACAAATATCATCATTATTTTCATCATCAACATTAAATTAATTACAAGGAATGAATAAGCAAAGTCAAATGAGGAGGAGGGTTATGCAACCTTCCATGACTGTCCTACAACCAACAACAATTCTTCCACAACTACTCAGTATAGTGTTGACACATGCTTGTATATGGCGAGTGATATTCAGCCTACAACAGACTCTCTAATTCTGTTGCGGGGGCTCTGACATACTCAACCCCAATGCATCTCATTTTCTTTATCAAGGGATTTTTGGTATAAGACAGAAGCTCTCATTATCTGTCCTCGTATGAATGGAATATGACTCTATCATCTTACTAAAACCATGGTCCCTTAGCCCATTCCATATCCATGTTATTGCCTCCAAAAACATATATATATATCTATGTCTATCATGCATGTTATGCATGTGCATGCCATCGCCTCCAAAATTCTCATTGGCTAGTTGTAACCCAAATTTGAATTTTGAATCCCCACACTCTTAGGTACGTGATCAGTTCCCTCCATTCCAATTTCAAATTTTTTATTTAGATCCCGCAACCGCACATTCATTCATGTTCCCTTATTGGATGTAATTTCACTCAAATTAATGTTGAATTCATCCCAACAATAAATTACTTGGAACCGCATCTGCAATTGGATCTTCAATAAAAATTCTAAGTACTTGGTCAATCCTTCCAATTGAAACTATAAATGCCATGCCTAATATGAGCTGCAAAAGAAACAAGGGTGTTGGATGATAAGCAAGAACGAAGAAATAATTTGGAATCTCATTGGCATTTCTAGCCCTGTTGCAATATGGGTATTTGGTTTGGGTTTCACTAATTTTATTTTCTTTTTGCATGGTTTTAGATAACAAGAGCTTTGAGAATGCGTAAGGGTGTATCTCAACTGGCGATTCGCTTGAAAATGAGATGTTATGTTGTAATAGAGGTCATGAGTTCAAAACACTCTGACTTACCCAATGCCCCGTTATTGTGGGTTGTGTGGGTGCACCTAGGGGTATGGTGGTAGCAAACAGGATTAGACCCTTGGACCCTGTGTCATGCAAGTACCAACCCCATCCCGTTTGTCGATTCCCCTTGTACAAAAAAAAAACAAGAGCTTTGAGAAGGAAATTCATCTGCCCCTAGCATCAAAGAATGATACTTGCAAGGAGGAGCTCAAGATATTGGAGAAAGAAAAAGTAGAGATTAATCAGAAAGCTCGAGTAATGTCAGGACTGAATTATGGTTAGGGTTGGGTATTTTTTGTGATTTAGGCAAGGGGTTTAATTAGGTTGACATTCTAGACCTATAATGGGATGTGATAAATTCCATATGCTTCTTTCTCCAATTTACTTCATGACTAGACATCTATTTTTCCTCAAACACATTCACAACTTCAAGATCATTTCTAGTACTTGCTTCAATGACAAGCATAACAGATTGATGAAGAAAATAATTTCAACATGAAATGCTTAAGAAAGATTCGAGGATATGAAGGCCTAGGTTGAAGTCCTCTTATTGTTGTAGGGGTGTCCGTAACTATGATGGTCTCTAAGATTTGTAACTCTGTAATTTTCTTTGTATTTTCATGCAAACTCACTGAGAACAAGTTCATGAGTGCATCGAAATTTTATCCAAAAAAATAGTTTTAAAATATACTCTTAAATAGTTTATTTTGCAACTTACATACTTTTATTTAAAAAGCATAGTTTTAAAAAAAATCTTAAAAATACTTTCTTTTAGGTTAAGTCAACCACGTTATTTTTTAATCCAAAGTTATGTCTATTGGGAATCGCAATTTGGATTTGACATCTGAGTACTTAGTCTAATAAGAGGCATTTTTTTCCATAACTCCTTTGATGTAGTTACAATGGAAGAGTTAACATAGTGATTCTTTGTAAATATGTGGATTCACTTTGGTTGTTATCATTGACACCTATAGTCATAATAAGACTGATATCCTCTTATTTTGGTATATAACAAGATGAAGAGGAGTGTTGTTATTTCATTGAAGAGGTGCATTTTACAGTTCAGTACGGGAGATGTGTAACTCCTTTTGTTATGATCCTAGAGCTACACGTGTCATTTTTATAAAATAATAAAATATTATACAAAAAAATAAGATATTATAAAAAATAACATGTCGGCTCAAATTATATTTAAAGCATTTACAATGGCATATATGTAAAACTACACAAATTAGATAAATTAAAACGGTTCCTCAACATTTACATTCTAAAAAGGGGTTTGCCCCTTTGAGAGATTTTATCTCTCTCAACGCTTGGTAGATCCCCTTTTAAGATGGATCTATGTTGGTCCTTAGTAAATTGCATTATAATAAAACTATTACAAATTTTATAATCACAAATATTCCATATCCACATGGATATTTTGTATGTGAAACATACAATCGGTGTATTATTTGTCATTAAAAAAATTTACCTTTTTAAATGTGTTTTGGATTTTTATCAAATCTAATAACAATCCTTTATTGGTCTAGATGCTGAGATTGCAAAGGAATCTACTACACTTTGGAAAGCCATAAGATTTGTATATACACTAGTGTATATACAAGTTGGAATATACACTAGTGTATTCACTAGAATATACACCGGTGTATATGCCTAGTGTATAAACTAAATCTACCTAGTGTATATGCCTAGTTTATAATGGAAGTATGCCTAATGTATATAATATATGCCTAGCATCTACTCTAGTGTATATACCTAGTGTATATACTAGTGTATATAGCTACAAGCAAGAAAAAATCCTACATTCTCCCAATCTTCCACTCCCATGCATTTTGAGCGCTGCAGATTGTGATGGTGATAATGGACATGACGATGAGGATGATAAGGATGAGGATGAGGATGGTGACAAAATGACTATGAGGATGGTGAAGTATGATGGTGATATGAGGATTTTATGGTGTACTTGGATGAGAGCCAAAAACAAAGACAACAAATCTGTGATGAAGCTTGTGCAATTTATCAAGTTGTTTATGAATATGAAAAGTTGAACCAATATAGGAAAAAAGCACAATGTATCTAGATTTATGTTTGTGGTTTTGGTTTCAATTATTGACCAATGTGCATCCTGGGGCATGCATTTTAATGATAATCACGTAGCTTGACTCTAAGCAAACATTGTTTGAAAACTACCATCTTGGCAGATTCATTGTGGGAAAATGACCCATCGTTTCAAGAAACCGAAAGAGATTACTATGGAAAATGTATATAAATTCATTCTTGTGGTTTTATTTTCAATATTTACCAATGTGCATCCTAGGGCATGCAAGTTACTAAGCATCCCATAGTTTGAATCTGAGCAAAAGTTGTTTGAAAAACTGTCATCTTGGAAGATTTGTTGCATGAAAATGACCCATTGTTTCAGGAAATCAAAAGAGGTTTTGTGGAAAATGTATATAGCTTTGTGTATGTTGTTTTTTTAGAGTTTGTAGCTCATGAGGAAAATGTATATAGCTTTGTGTATGTTGTTTTTTTTTAGTTTTTTTAGAGTTTGTAGCTCGTAGCTTGACTCTAAGCAAACATTGTTTGAAAACTACCATCTTGGCAGATTCATTGTGGGAAAATGACCCATCATTTCAAGAAACCGAAAGAGATTACTATGGAAAATGTATATAAATTCATTCTTGTGGTTTTATTTTCAATTTTTTACCAATGTGCATCCTAGGGCATGCATTTTACTAAGCATCACATAGTTTGAATCTGAGCAAAAGTTGTTTGAAAAACTGTCATCTTGGAAGATTCGTTGCATGAAAATGATCCATCGTTTCAGGAAATCAAAAGAGGTTTTGTGGAAAATGTATATAGCTTTGTGTATGTTGTTTTTTTAGAGTTTGTAGCTCATGAGGAAAATGTATATAGCTTTGTGTATGTTGTTTTTTTAGAGTTTTTTTAGAGTTTGTAGCTCGTAGCTTGACTCTGAGCAAACATTGTTCGAAAACTACCATCTTGGCAGATTCATTGTGGGAAAATGACCCATCATTTCAAGAAACCGAAAGAGATTACTATGGAAAATGTATATAAATTCATTCTTGTGGTTTTATTTTCAATTTTTTACCAATGTGCATCCTAGGGCATGCATTTTACTAAGCATCCCATAGTTTGAATCTGAGCAAAAGTTGTTTGAAAAACTATCATCTTGGAAGATTCGTTGCATGAAAATGACCCATCATTTCAGGAAATCAAAAGAGGTTTTGTGGAAAAATTATATAGCTTTGTGTATGTTGTTTTTTTAGAGTTTGTAGCTCATGAGGTACTTTTGCATTGATTGTGCCTAGCATGCAGAAGATACCAATCAAGTCTTTCTTTAAATAACTTGACCTTGTAAAAGTGTTTTTTATAAAGTTAAGTGGGTATTTTATTTAATTAATGAGTAATAAATGAATTTGTGATATTTAAGTGACTTTATTATAAAGTAGAGTCACTTAAGTGGTTTAAGTGATCTCAATGAGAGATTGTATCATGACCTTTAGATCTTGTGGGGAAATATTGAATCTCAGCCATAGATATTAGGGTTAGGTAGTCGATTAAGTAGTTATTCATTAATAAGGACATAAAAGAAAACTTTGAGAGAGAATAAGCACACATTGTGTGTGAGGCACATGAGAGAAGAGAGGAGAGAGTGCAAGAAGGAAAGAAGAGAGGATTTGAAGACAACTTGAGAATGGAACAAATCAAAATATTTTGAGGAGACACACAAACCAAGAAGGTGATAGCTAGTATTTAGTTCGTACTAGAGAGGTACAACAAGGCCATAAAATGAGATATTTGCAGGCCATATAACAAATGTTCATGTACAAGAACTGAGGCATATTTATGCCAATTTCCGAAGGTATAATTTGTTGTTAGTGTGAATGTAATGTTGTATTCTACATTGTATTTATTTATAGGCACAATACCAAAGGTATGACAAAGATTATGAGGCAAATTTATGGTACAACAAACTATACACATGCCGTCTTGTTTAACAATGAAATTTTGGCACACATTTGAAGGTGGTAGCTAATGGATGAGATAACTACATTATTTTGTAATGCTAGTTGTACAAGTTGTAATCTCATAATTTTTTTGAGTTTTCTCATAATAAAATTACCCTCTTGATATCGGTTTTCCCTTCAGGGTTTTTCTAGGGGCTTGGACCAAAAATCAAAGTGTTGAATGTGTGTATTATTCATTGATCATTTGTATTTCCACTGCAAATATACTTAATGTGTGTTTTTGTTCATTGTTTACATGCATTAATGTTGAAGATAGTAGGAAGTTTAAATCAAAGTATTGCCAAGTGTTTGAGAAAATTCTTGAACGAACATTTAAGTGTTATTATAAATTTTAACATGATATAATATGGGGCTATAAGAGATCATTGGATAGTTGGTTGGCACAAGTGCAAGTTATTTGCAAGTGATCTTGATTGGAAACAGGAGAAGTGGAAATATGGCTTTCTACATTGGTTATGAGGATAGGGTGGAGGGGATCTCCAACTACCTATAGTGGAAGGTTAGGATTGCATATGTTATGAGGGAGAACAAGTTGTGTAAATTTATGAATACCATCACCCCTGTACCCACATCAAATCCTATTTCTCCAAACCTTCATGAGGTGAACGAAGCAAGGGCACGAAGGGTCGGATTCCACATTTGGCTGAGAAGCAAACAACTAAGGAAATGTGGGATGCGTTGAAAATTTTGTATGAGGCAAAGAACGAGAAAATGAAAATGGATCTCAAGGATAATATCCAGAGTACTAGTATGGTCATGGGAGAGAATGTGCCCTCCTATCTCACTAAAGCTGCATAAGTGAAGGATGAGTTGGAAGTTGTTGGAGAATTTATTCTAGACTCAAAGTTGGTGCGTATATCCTTAAAGGGCTTCACCAAAGAGTGGGAATTTTTGATGAAGTGTGTGGTGCACAAAGAGAAACTTCCATATTGGAGTAGATTATGGGATTATTTCACTTAGGAGGATATCCTATATAGTTCTCAAAGCAAAGATCAAGAGAAGGCAGAGAGTGGTGTTGACAAAGAGAATGTGGCTCTTCCAATAAATGGAAAGAAGAAGGGATTGAGTAGTGGAGTTATCTAAGGGAGTAGGAAGGACATGAGAAAATTCAGATGATTTGAATGTCAAAATTTGGGCCACTATGCAGGACAATTTCCATATAAGAAGAAGAATAAATAAGTAGAGGTAGTAGCAGTATCAACTTAGGTAGAGGAGTTTACCAAGAAATTTGAGACGAAATTCTCATTAGTCTCAGTTCTTTCAGGTAGTAGTGTTGAAGAGTGTGATAAATTGATGTATGTTTTGTGTATAGTGGTACATTGCATCACATGATAGGGACAAGGGAAATGTTCTTGAGTATTACAGATATCAACTTAGAGTCATGCATGTGAATAATGAGGTTGACATCATGAATGCAGTGTAGGCGATCGGATGTGTTAGATTCCAACTAGAGTTAGGAGGATATCTGGAGGTGGATAGAGTGTTCCTAACACCATAGCTGAGGACACACTTACTCTTTGTTCCAGATCTGGATCATGATGGGTATGCGGTCCTATTTTTAAATGAACGAGTAGTTATCTATCCAAAGGGATAAATATTGGATGCAGCACAAGTGTGTAGAATTGGAGATGGAAGGATGTACAGGTTGTTGGGAAAGAATGTAGATGGTGAGTCCGGGTGGATCTTGGATTAAGTAGTAGTGTCAGAGACTCCTGGATGTGAGACTTTATTTAGTTCAATTAGAAAACTTAGTTGGTATGAGATGACACTGCATGATGAGGAGGAGGGTGAGAAGACTCATCGGAGTAAAGGTGACGAGAATAGGTCTTCAGTTCAGAGTCCACATCAGGTATTAGATAATATCCTAAGTTAGAGGGAGTTGTTATAATGGATAGGGTATTGGACTTAGAGACTGATCCTGGTGGTGGAGGCCGTTTCAGATGTACCTCCCTTGCTAAGAGGGAGTGTTAGAGTTTGTAGCTTGTGAGGTACTTCTGCATTGCATCTGCTTAGCATGCAGAAGATATCGAGCAAGTATCTCTTTAAATAAATTGACCTTGTAAAAGTGTTTTTATAAAGTTAAGTGGGTATTTTATTTAATTAATGAGTAATAAATGACTTTGTAATATTTGAGTCACTTAAGTTGTTTAAGTGATCTCAATGAGATATTATATCGTAAACTTTAGATCTTGTGCCCAGGCGCATGTTGGAGGAAATCAATTAGATTGAATGAATTGAGTACTATTATGATGGGAGCATATAAAGAATAAGCAAAAGGAGGAAATACACTACATAGACAAAATGCAAGAATTTGAACCAATCTTTGTTATTCTATTACTGCTCTATTACTTGCTTGTAATTTATAGTCGTGTATATGCTCATATAGGATCTTGAGACACTTGGGTTACTACCCGTTACATTCAGTTACAAGGAATTTATAATGATTTAGTAGTTCAACTGTTATAGACGACTAGAAGACAGAGAAACATTATGTTGTAGTTGTGTCGAGATGTTGAAGTCGGCGTTGCATGTCGAGATGCGAAACCTGTCGAGATTGTGTCGAGGATCGCACTTGTCAAAGTCAATGTTGAACCTGTCGAAGTCTAAAAACATGCCAACTACTGAGTGGATCATTCCTCCTTCCTTCAGAAACAAGGGTCTCCATTATGTGTTCATTCCGGTAAGGAAACTTGTTGGTGAGTTCAGTACCAGAGTACCACTTTCCTTATGCGAGGAGATGTCCAACTTTAGCCACTTGAAACAAGGGAATGGATTTTTTCCTTGTATGGAATATGCATTGTCCTACAATGGTGTCGCAAGGAAGAGGTTCCTGAACATCTGGATGGATGTCTTCAAGTTATTTTGTTTGCAAGTTGTTTTGTTCCAACAAGGGTGCATGGTATGATCGAAGTAGATCCACATAGAACACTAGATACAGAACCAAGCATGAAGGAATGTCGAGTTGGAAAGTGTTTTCTCCAGTCTTCTTAAGGATACTGTACGGACCATATCACAAAGGTTTTAGCTTTTTGTATGGGCCAGTGAATCACTCCTTCTTTAGATGTAACCATACTTGATCCCCAATTTGGAATGAATGATGAACATGATGCTTATCATGTCGGGTCTTAGCTTTTGCATTAGCTCGTTGCAACATTTTTTGTGCTTGATTCTGGATGTTGTAGATTTGGACTCGAAACTTCAATGTTTCTTCAACTTTGCCTCTGTCGAAGTTGATGTCATTCTACTGTGTCGATGAACTGATCAAGTCCATGGGCAATGAGGATTGAAATCCATAATAGATATCGAATGGACTCTTGCACATAGAGTTGTGTTGAGAACGATTGTAGTTGTGTTGTATGTATTTAATACTTTCATCCCATGTCTGACGATGCTTGTGGTTGTACATGCAAAGCAATTGTACTACAAAGAGATTCACAAATTCTGTGTGTCCCTCTGTCTGAGGACGGAAAGATGTTGACAAATAAAGTCTTATGTCGAGTTGTTGCCAAGGAATCTTTCAAAAGATGCTGACAAATATGGCATCTCTGTCGAAAATTATGGTTGTCGAAAGGCCATAGTGTTTCCAAACATGTTTGAAGGAGAGTTGAGCAATTTGTTGTGATGTTGTAGTCTTCTTGCATGGTATGAGGATAGCCATCTTGGAAAATCTGTCGACTACTACTAAGATTGTGCAATGTTGATGTTTGGTAGTAGGATATCCCGTCAGGTAGTCCATATAAATAGATTCCCATGGTTTACTAGGAACCAGTAAAGGCGTATAAAGTCCTTGTCTTCAATTCATCGGTTTAGTAATGGCACAAACCATGCACAATCGAATGTACCTCTTAATGTCATATTTAAGTGAAGGCCAATAAAAATACTTTTGGAGGATAACAAGAGTCTTTGCTACTCTAAGATGTCTTGCAGTCTTGTTGTAGTGCACATACCAAATGAGTTGTTGTCGATGCTCACCGGTCGGTACAAAAATTTGTCCAAGCTTGTATAGCAAGGTGTCTTTTAGGAAGTAGTCAATAGTAGACAGTGTTTTGGTCTAAATTTGTTGATAAAATACATAGAATTCATAGTCTACTGAATACCATTGCGGCCAAGTGGTGGTGTCGTAACCCTGCATACTCATCACTGTGAAAAGTAGAGCAATGGGTGGTCGGCTAACACAATCGACGGTGGCATTGGACTTTCCTTTCCGATACTTAATTTCCAGCTTAAATTGGTATAGGTAATTAATCCACTTGCTTTGTCAATTCGTTTGTAGTTTCGAATGGGACGGAGCGAACTGCAAGGGCTTATGATCAGTAAGGATGATTCGTTCCTTCCCAAGGATGTAATGTCTCCAGTGCTAAGGGCTTGCACAATGGCATACAATTCCTTTTCATATGTCGAATACGTTCTAATGGTTTCATTGAAATTTTTGGAATGAAAGAAGACTGGGTGAATAGACTGAGTGATCACTGCTCCTAAAGCATAGTCTGATGCGTCCGTACCAATCTCAAAAAGCTAATGCAAATCAGGTAACACAAGTACTGGTGTAGTACAAAGCTAATGTTTGAGTTGCTCAAACACTTGTTGTTATGTCAATCTCCATTTGAAGACGTTTTTCCCACTTCCTTTCGTGAACTGATTCAAGGGTTAGGCTATGTGACTAAAGCCGAGTATGAACTATCGATAGAAATTCGCCAAACCAAGAAAAATTCTTAGTTCTTAAATGTTTGAGGAATGCTCCAATATTTGAGGATCTGTACTTTACCTAGGTCGACGTGAATTCCTGTAGAGTCAATTACATACCAAAAAAACTTGATGTTATTCATCGTAAATGATAATTTGTCCATGTTCAAATAAAGTCGATGTTTTTGGACAGTGTCGAATACTTTTCTTAGTTGTTTGGCATGTTCTTCCCATGATCGACTAAAAATCAAGATATCTTTGAAATAGACAATGACACACTTTTCGATGAAAGGTCATAGAAGGCCATCGATAAAGCGCAGGAAGGTTGCAGGTGCATTGGTTAAAACGAAATGCATGACTAACCATTCAAACAATCCTTCCTTGGTTTTCAAAGAAGTTTTCCATGCATCGATGCACTCAATTGGAATTTGATGATATCCCAACTTGAGGTCGAGCCTCGTAAATAATTTAGCACCTTTCAGACAGTCGATGAGTTCATCTATCCTTGGAAGAGGGTATATATTATTTACATAAATTTTAATGAGGGCCCAATAGTCGATGCACATGCACCAAGTCCATATTTATTTGGAACAAGTATGATTGGACTTCCACAAGGAGAGGAGTTGGGTCGGATGTGACCTTTGTTGACAATATGTTGGATTTGTCTACGAATTTGTTCATTCTCAATAATGGATCTTCTATAAATAGATGTGCTAGGTAATGAAGAAACATGAACAAGGTCGATGGAGTGTTTTACCTGGAATTGTAGAGGTACTCTGTCTTTCTCTTGAAATACGTTCTGATATTCATCAAGAATATGGTCGATCTGTTGCTGTTGCTGAGAGTTGCGTTACTCAGTGAGTCAAATCGTTGTTGCAGTATTCCTGGAATGTTGAGGATTTATCATGATCAATGCAAATTTATGAGCATGGTTGATAAGCTTATTTGTTTGTTTAGCAGATATCATAACAACAGTTGATCTAGGTTGTCGTTATGGTATGTTGTACCATTGATTTTGAATTTTGACAATCACCTTATGAGGTCATGACTGATAACTTCCATGTTGATCCCATAGGTAAGGTTTCCCAAACAGGGTGTCAACTACGAAAAGTGGTGCCACATCATAGAGTACTTCATATTCAAAAGGATTAATGATGTAGGTGAGTCTGCATTGTCAGGTGATCCTTAGTTCCAGACCATCCTTCATCCAACTGATTTTGTAAGGATGAGGATGTGGAGTGGTGATAATACCAAGTCTCTTCATGATATCTTCATAAATGAATTTCTTCTGGTTATCATTATCCACAATCAGATAGAATGGATTTTTATGAACCCATATCTATGTATGGAACAGGTGTTCGTGTTCCTCCTCGTCGACGATACTCGAGGCTATTGAGGTGGTCGATGTCAAAGTCAAAAGGGTCAATGCATATAGTTCAGATTCTTCTAGAATTTTTTCAGACAAGTCAGAGTTCGACAATTTTTCCAAATACGTCTTTCGAGCCTTCCATTTAGACATATCATGCCATGATGAATTGTGATAATCACACCATTTCTTGGCACGAGGATGCTTGCTATGTTCCCTTTTGTCTTTCTTAGAGTGCTTCTTGTGATATTCTGGCTTTGGCAGAGTTGGCTGAAAAGGTTGACTTGACTTGTCGAAATTGGTTGGTGACTTCTTTTCGGATGTTCGACATGTTGGCATGGTCGTAAAATGTGCTTTTCCTTTTTGTTCAGATTCAAGCTTGTTGGCGTAGTGGAATGCATCTGCAAGGGAACTAACAGGTAGAAACTCCATTTATTACTGAATGTATGGGGACAATTTGTTGATGTACTTCAAGACAATAAATTTATCTTCTTCTTGGATGCAAAGTCCAACCCTGAGTCGATATAACTCAACGGTATAGCTTTGCATGGACTAGTCTTTCCATTGCCTTAGCTGCGACCACTTCTTATACTGTTGTTCAATATACTTGGGTGGGTAGAACTCCTTTAGGACATATATGCAACAATTTTATCCCATGCGTCTATGAGGTTTCCTTCTCATTCCATCTTTTTCGATGGAATCACCCACCAGCAGTGCATGGAGGTTGACATCTTTAAGGATGCAATGGTGATCTTTTTCGCTTCGGAGAGTTGATTCACGAAGTAGTAGGATTCAATTTGTTGCACCTAATTGTTGATGGATTATGTGTCAATCTTTCCTTCAATATTCGGTATGTCTAAATTCATTTGCACTTTGAAGGGGCTGATTTTATTAGACTGAGATCTCGTTGAGGATTCTTCGGATGTCGAAGTGAATCGCATGAGAATATCATTGAACCGGGCGAACATTTCGGTTCACTGGAAAGCCAGTGCTTTTTCTATGAGTTGCTTTGTCTCGTTAGTTGCATATCTATTGTATGTTTCTTTGGCCATCTTCTCTTAAGTTGAAGGTAGTGTTTGCTTGTATTGTGAGTGTGTTTGAATAGGCATAAGTTAGGAAACTTCGATAGAAGTTCCTACACAATTTAAGCTCTGAATTCAACTCTAATACCAATGATTCGAGTGCCCAAGTGCACGTCGAAGGACAACGGTTCGATTGAATGAATCGAGTACTATTATGGTGGAAGCATATATAGAATAAGAAAAAGTAGGAAAAACACTACACAGACAAAAAGTAAACACATAGACAAAATACAAGAATTCGAACCAATCTCTATTATTCGATTATTTCTCTATTACTTGCTTGTAATTTACAATAGTGTACATGCTTATATAGGATGTTGAGACACTTGGGTGACTACCTGTTACGTTCAGCTACAAGGAAGTTAGATCAATTCAAAAGTTCAACCATTACAGAAGATTGGAAGACAGAGAGGCATTATGTCATAGTTGTGTTGAGATGTTGAAGTCAGTGCTGCATGTCGAGATGCGAAACCTGTCGAGGTTGTGTCAAGGCTCGAACTTGTTGAAGTGGATGTCGAAGCTATCAAAATTGAAAACATGCCAACTGCCAAGTGGATCATCTTGTGGGGCAAGATTGAAACTTATGCATATATCTTAGGGTTGTGTATTTGGTTAAATAGTTATTCATTAGTAAGGATGTAAAAGACAAGTTTGAGAGAGAAGATACACACATTTCCTGAGAGGCACATGAGAGAAGAGAGAGGAGAGAGCAAGAAGAAAAGAAGAGAGGATTTGAAGACAACTTTAGAAGGGAACAAATCCTGAAATTTTGAGGAGGCAAACAAACCAAGAAGGTGACAGCTAGTATTTAGTTCATACAACAAAGGTAGGACAGTACAATGAGATATTGACAAGTCGTATAGTAAATGTTCATGCACAAGAATTCAGGCATATTTATACACATTTCTAGAGGTATATTTTGTTGTTTATGTGAATATACTGATGTACTGTATATTGTATTTATTTCTAGGCACAATACCTAAGGTCTAACATAGATTACAAGGCAGTTTTTTGGTACAGCAAATTATACACAAGTCGTACTACTGAACAATGAAAGTTTGGCACACATTCCAAGGTGGTAGCTAATGGATGAGATAAGTACATGACTTTTTAGTGATGGTTGTACAAGTTGTAATATCATCAATTTTATGAGTTTGCTCATAATATAAATACCCTCTTCATACTAGTTTTCCCTTTGACATTTTTCCAGGCTCTTGGCCCAAAAATCAAAGTGTTAAAGGTGTGTACTCTTCATTGATAATTTGTATTTATGTTCATTGTTCACATGCATTAATGTTCAAGACAGTAGGAAGTTGAAATAAAAGTACTGCCAAGTGTTTGAGAAACTTTCTGAGTAAACAATTAAATGTTATTACAAATCTTAATAGGTTTTAATTTCGATTTTTTGCAAATGTGTAGCCTGGGGAGTGCATTTTACTGAGCAGTCCATAGCTTGAATTTGGGCATAAGTTGTTCAAAAAACTGCCATCTTGGACGATTCATTGCTAGAAAATGACCCATTGTTTCAAGAAACCAAAAGAGGTTTTTTGTGGACAATTATTGACCAATGTGCAGCCTGGGGCGTGCATTTTATTGAGCCCATTTTTGTAAATTTACAATGTTTTTACATAACAAACTCTACAAGAAATCCATCTTGGAAGATTCATTGCAGAAAAATAACCTGTCATTTCAAGAATCCGAAGGAGGTTTCTGTGGACAACATATCTAGCTTCAATAATGTGGTATTGGATTCAATTTTTTACCACTGTGAATCCTGGGGCATGCATTTTACTAAGATTTTTTTTTGTTGCAAATTTGCATTGTTTTTACATAACAAACTCTATAAGCAGTCCATCTTGGCAAATTCATTATGGGTAAATGACCCATAGTTTCAAGAATTCGAAGGCGTTTTTTTATGGAAATTGTATCTAGATTTAGGCATTTGGTCTTGGTTTTAATTTTTAACCATTGTGAAACCTGGAATGTACATTTTGCTAAGCTCATTTTTGCAAATTTATATTGTTTTACATAACAAACTCTATAATTTGTCCATATTGGTAGATTCATTATGGGGAAATGACCTATCATTTCAGGAATCGGAAGGAGGTTTTTGTGGAAAATGTATCTAGCTTCATGCCTATGATATTGGTTTCAATTTTTACCAGTATGCATCCCAAGGGATGGATTTTATTGATCCCATTTTTGCAAATTTAAACACTTTTTATATAATAAACTCTATAAGCAGTCCATCTTGGCATATTCATTATGGGAAAAGCACCATCATTTTAGGAATCCGAAGGAGGGTTTTATGGGCAATGTATCTAGCTTTAAGCATGTGGTCTTGGTTTCATTTTTTAACCAATATGCAGCATGGGGCATGCATTTTACTTAGCCCCTTTTTGTAAATTTACACTGATTTTACATAACAAACTCTATAAGAAGTCCATCTTGGTAGATTCATTGGGGAAAATGACCCATCATTTCAGGAATTTGAAGGAGTATTTTATGGAAAATTTATCTAGCTTCAGGAATGTGGTATCGGTTTCAATTTTGACCAATCTACAGCTTGAGGCATGCATTTTATTGAGCCCATTTTTACAAATTTACATTGTTTTTACATCGGAAAAAAAAATCTTTAATCNTCTCGGTTTCAATTTTGACCAATCTACAGCTTGAGGCATGCATTTTATTGAGCCCATTTTTACAAATTTACATTGTTTTTACATCGGAAAAAAAAATCTTTAATCAGACCATCTTGGCAGATTCATTATGAGAAAATGACCCATCCTTTTAGGAATTTGAAGGATTTTTTTTGTGCAAAATGTATCTAGCATTAGACATGTGGTATTGGTTTCAATTTTTTACCATTGTGAAACCTAAGCATGCATTTTACCGAGCCTATTTTTAAAAATTTACATTGTTTTTACATATCAAACTCTATAAGTAATCCATCTTGGCAAATTCATTACAGGTAAATGAACCATCATTTCAGTAATCTGAAGGAGGTTTTTGTGGACAATATATCTAGATTAAGGATTATGGTATTGGTTTCTATCTTTGAACATTGTGCAACATGGGGTGTGCATTCCCATTCTTGCACATTTATACCATTTTTACATAACAAACTCTATTAGCAGTACATCTTGGCAGATTCACTACAAGAAAATTACCCATCATTTCAGGAATCTGAAGGAGGTTTTTGTAGAAAATGTATCTATCTCCAGTAATGTAGTCTTGGTTTCAAATTTTGACCAATGTGTGGCCTAGGAAATGCATTTAGCTGAGCCTATTTTTACAAATTTACACTTGTTTATATAACAAACACTATAAGTAGTCCATCTTGGTAGACTCATTATAGGAAAATGACTCATCATTTCAAGAATCCGAAAGAGGTTTTTGTGTAACATGTATCTATATTCAGGCATGTGGTCTTGATTTCAATTTTTTACCACTGTAAATCCTGGGGCATGCATTTACCGATCCCATTTCTGCAAATTACATTGTTTTTACATAATAATAAAACTCTATAAGTATTCCATCTTTGCAGATTCATTGCGGGAAAATGACCAATCGTTTTAGGAATCCAAAGGAGGTTATTGTGGACATTGCATCTAGATTCAGGAATGTGTTCTTGGTTTCAATTTTTTACCATTGTGCATCCTGGGCATGCATTTTATTGAGCCCATTTTTGCAAATTTACATTGTTTTTACGTAGCAAACTCTATAAGCAATCCATGTTAGCATATTCATTGCAGGAAAATGGCCCATCATTTCAGGAATTAGAAGGAGGTTTTTGTGGAAAATGGTCTTGGTTTCAATTTTTTACCATTGCACAACATCGTGTGTGCATTTTACTTAGCCCAATTTTGCAAATTTGCATTGCTTTTATATAAGAAATCCATTTTGGCATATTCATTGCAGGAAAATGACCCCTTATTTAAGGAATCTAAAGTAGGGTTTTGTGGAAAATGTATATATATTCAAGCATGTGGTCTTGGTTTCAATTTTTTACCATTGTGCATCTTGGGGCGTGCATTTTACTGATCCCATTTTTGCAATTTGACATTGTTTCTACATAACAAACTCATAAGCATTCCATCTCAGCAGATTCATTCCGAGAACATGGACCATTATTTAAGGAATCCAAAGTATTTGTTTGTGGATAATGTATCTAGATTCAGGCATGTCTTGGTTTCACTTTTTTACCGTTCGAAAACCTAGGGCATGCATTTTACTAAGCCCGTTTTTGCAAATTTACATTGTTTTTAGATAACAAAGTCTATAACAAGTCTATATTGGTTGATTCATTATACAAAAAATGGCCCATCATTTAAGGAATATGAAGGATTTTTTTGTGGACAATGTATCTGGCTTCAAGCATGTGGTCTTGGTTTTAATTTTCGACCATTTTTAAGCCTTGGGCATGCAATTCATTGAACCCGTTTTTTGTAAATTTACATTATTGTTACATAAAAAACTCTATAATACTCCATATCGGCATATTCATTGTGGGAAATAGACCCATCATTTCAAGAATCTGAAGGAGGTTTTGTGGATAAAGTATATATATTTAGGAATGGACTTATGGGATATAACTCATAACGGCCTCACAAGGCCATTAGAAATAGGGACACACAATAAGGCCATAACACTAATTTTATTAGTACCAAGAACTCATAATGGCCTTCATGTATCTAGAAATTTTTTGAATCACGTTAATCATACTTTTCAATTAAAATTTTATGCAAATTTAAAATAACATATATTTTAAAGCCCTAATTTGGAGACTGCTTTGCTGGTTGGCATTCCAACTTTAGTCATATCTTTAATATTAGCCCCTCTTAGTCTAAAAATTCATCATATAGTAGACTTATATGTATTCTCTACAATGCCACAAATCTGACTTAATTCTTATGTGTCAATAAAATGTTATGGCAAGTTTCCCAACACTTGTTATTTTTTTCCCTTTTAGGAAGGAGAAAGTATATAGACTGCCACATGTCCAATTTTTTGGATATGAATCTAAAAATACTATCACATATATTGCAAACTATCTTCTTTATGATAAAATAGGTCCACTCAATTTGAATCTCATCTGCTCCATTTATAATAGTTTTCCTCATAACACCTATTTGAGACTAATTTTTGGACTAGTCAAGAATCCCGACTTCCGCACGGTATAAATACAAACCTATAATTATTTAATATTTTAAATGTGTACCACATATAGGTTGGTTTGTATTATACTTCACCTCCATGTTTCACTATCTAAAACCTCCTAGAAAAAAATTTATAGTGAAAATTCCAAGATTACTAGTTTGAAGAGCTAAACCCTAGAAAAAATATTCCCTTTTGGCCCAAGAAAGAGCTTTTATACCACTTTTAATATGCTTAAACCCAAAAAAATACATTGGAACAAAAACAAAACAAAACAAGAAGAATATATGAAAAAATTGATAATGTTCACTTGCCTCTTCAAGGGGGCAATCTCCAAGAGCACTAGCT
>LPNX010345536.1:0-16388 GCA_001517045.1 Pseudotsuga menziesii
TATATATATATATATACATACATGTATATATATATATATATATATACATATATATAGGGTATATATATATACATGTGTATATGTATATATATATACATGTGTATATGTATATATCTATATATGTATATATACTATGATAACTCTTTCTCAACCTAAGCATTTACCACTTTGCAACTATAATTTTGTAACAATCATGATTTCAACAAAATAATTTTAATTTAATTATATACAAATTGAACAAGAAACCATAAACTTAATTTCCAAGCATGAATTAACATTGTAGAATAACATCAGATTTTTCGTAATGATACTTATCTGAAAACAATGGAATTTTGGGCTACTGGTTGTGTGTGAGGTGTTAAAGTTTAGGGGTTAGGTTAGGATTTATAAAAAAATTATTCTTTAGTTCATAAACAAAATTATGAATCAAAGTTAGATTCAGAATAGTACTCCTGCAATAATTTCAAACATAATTTTCATCTCTTTCAACTTTAACACTCCACTAGTCACTACGTTAAAGTTAGTCCTTGAGATGATTTACCAAATTCCATGTACAATGACAATATTATAATTGATAAAAACAATAATAAAGTACATGAAGTAATAACAGTAAAAAAAGCAGTAACAATACCAATATAAAATTGTTTTGGATCAACTGTATACTTAGATACTTTTAGGTTTTGATCTTGTCACCGAAGGGACAATTCACGTAGATTAAAAAATGACATACCTTGAGATAGAGCTTAAGAGGGTTATACTAGTAAGGATACATATCTCAGATTCTTAGTCAACAAGAAGAGAAAATTCAATCAGTTGCTCAGGCTTTATCAACACACCAACAGAGAGACATAGTCATGGCTAGTACAATCACATTAGTAAAGAAGACACAACCATGCTAGCACATAGTCATACCCAACACAGACTCTCAGTCACACTGGAAAAATACATCCGATCACGCTGGCAGAAGACACACAGTCACATTGAGCATAGGAACATAGTCACACTGGAAAGAGACACACAGTCATGCCGAGTAGAGGAACACAATCACATTGGAAAGAGACACACACTCATGCTGGGCATAGGAACACAATCACGCTGGCAAGAGACACACAATCATGCTGAGTAGAGGAACACATTCACACTGGAAAGAGACACATAGTCATGATGAGAAGAGGAACACAGTCATGTTAGCAAGAGACACATAGTCACGCTGGGCAGAGGAACACAATCACGTTGGCAAGAGAGACACAATCATGCTGAGTAGAGGAAGAAAATCACGCTGGAAAGAGACACACAGTCACAATAGCAAAAAAGATACATAGTCGGGACAATAAAGAAATACATAGTCACGACAACAACAAAGATGCACAATCATGACATCAAAGAAATACATAGTCACGACAACAACACAGATGCACAGTTGTGACATCCGGGAAATAAAAAGTCACAACAAAAGAGGAGTCGTCACAATAGTAGAGAGGAAACAGTCACACCTAGCATGGAAGATACTTCACAACTCAGTAGAAGTGTAGCAGGTACCCTAGACGTCAAGCAAACAACAACGAGTTCTAAAGGCAGACAAGGAAGCAAATTAAACTTCTCTATATCAAGACACACACTTGGAATGGAGGGGTGGACTTAATTTATAGTCTTGACAAGCCTTTTAGAGAGGTTACTTAGGAAACCCTATATTTTAGGGTGGTTACCAATAAAACATAAAATAATATTAGGTTGACTTAGGATAGGGTACCAATGGTCCAATGATGTTATAAAAATAAAAACCATAAAGTAAAAGTCAT
This sequence comes from Pseudotsuga menziesii, assembly GCA_001517045.1. Taxonomy (NCBI): domain Eukaryota; kingdom Viridiplantae; phylum Streptophyta; class Pinopsida; order Pinales; family Pinaceae; genus Pseudotsuga; species Pseudotsuga menziesii. The sequence continues at coordinate 1,800 of LPNX010345536.1, forward strand.
CATGCTACGTACACATAATAAGAGTGCTAGGACCAAGTAGAAGACAAAGGACCATAAGTCAACCAAAGGGGGTCACAATAAGAAGATAAGGAAACCCTCATACCCATAATACCAAGGTGTACCATAAAGGTGGATAAACAACCCATTTTACCCAAAGGACAAACAAGACCAAGGAATTTAATCTTTTCTCTCTCTCAAGGTACATTTTTTCATAAATTTTTATCATAACTGTATAAGGAGAAGATCCAAACTGGATGATGTGATCCTCAGGGTCCTCAATAATGCTCCTAAGGGTTAGGGGCTAGTGACATCATCAAGGGGTGGCTAGTCCCTTGAGAACCAACCTATCAATAACTGATTAGGAGAAAGGACATCACACATCATCATCTTGGTCAACTTGACCAAGGTTCACTTGGTTAACTAACCGGGAATGCTCCTACAAGAATGGCTTGGTCCCAGACCAAGAATCTGCCTGGTCCAAGACCAAGAAGTCTCTGTCTCAACTTGCAGGATTTTCTTGGACATCGTTTCCAAGGAACTGTTTGTTCCAAACCATAATACCCTAGAGACATTTCGGGGACCTAACCATAAGTTAGGGACTTTGCCATGGCATCAACATGCTTGGTACCGAACCAAGAACCCCAGGAGACTACTGGGGGACCTAGGGTACCTTCTAAGGTCTTAATCTTCCCTAGTTAACCGAGTAGGGTACTATCCTCCCTAAGAATGGGTCTCACAGCTGCACTAAGATTAACATGAGGCATGCTCCACCCAATCGTAGACAGTTCTGCTCATTTATCTCTCAGCAGAATACCAATACTGAGATGAGACCTAAGCATTCACCAGTTAGGCTTTTCACCATCCCCATAAACTCTTCCAGTGGTTAACACTCGGCTATCAAGAAAATCAACATACAACCAATTCCATGGCAAATAGTGCAATTCACCTTCCTAGATTCCTTCTGTCAGCACAAGAGTGAGATTCATCACTGTCCTTAGTGCTCAGAATTCCACTAAGTCAGTTTCCTACAACATTTTCCATTTCACAGGAATGACCAGAGACAAAATGGATATAGCTTCAACATATATTTTCCTAGAATGGTTCATGGGTTTAGAGTTTGGTTCAATTTGATTAAGAAATATTCCCTATTTTGCTCAGACCCTTCACTTGGACATGGGTTAGTTATGTTATCGCTATTCCCCGAAACGAACCGGTTTCTCTAGGCCAAGACTAGTTTTCCTTTGACAAGAACAATTTCACTTTTCCCATGAGACCTACTCTCTCTTCCCACCAGACGAACTACCATGGACAAACGTATTACTTGCCTTTCCCCATGTGGTCTCTCCCACGAGCCACGTCTTTCACTTTAATTAACTACTAATTATTGTCTTTAATTAGACTTAATCCCATCTCAACATAAGACATGTTTTAAGCTAATAAAAAATGTTTAGGCTTAAATCATGACTTAAGGATAATATTAGGGACTAGGAATTAGCAAGGTCACAACTTACTTACCCCAACTAAGACATTTCTAATCCCACTTTCAACCTCTGCTGAATACCTGGGTCCCTGATCTTTTCAACGTACTTTCTTGTCACAGTTAGTTGTGGATTTTAATATTAATAATAACAAAATACAAAGTGTTCAACCTTGTGACCACCTAAGTTGTACTTAGTGGTTTTTTATCAAGTGAGCCTGGTGAATCGAATAAAGATAATTTGTTCGGACTTCAGAAGACCTTCGGAAGTGCTTCTGTGAAGTGTTTGTTGTACTATATCACATGTTCATACCCCATAGGGGAGTTATAATAAAATGTTCTAGCATGATAGTGTCTGTAAAAGACTTGGTCTCTTAGACTTTATTTGTCAATCCGATCAGCCCAGGGTGTTTTTTCCCTTGGTTATTATTGGTTGTTGAACAAACGACTGATAATTTCTAAGTTTTTTCACTCAATACCTCCAAAGTTGGGGTGGTTGGCTTGGCATTTAGGCCTATTGAGGTTATTAGAGTCTATGTGTCAATATATAAACATGCTAGGCATCATGGTTGAGTCATATGAACATGTCTAAGTCCCCCTAGGTTTTAAAATTTTTAAAATTTTTAAAGTTTTTTTTTAAATTTTAATTTTCCACAAAACTTAGGCTATTTTTTAATAGTTTAATTGGAAAAATTGGTTTTGTAATAAAAGTGGGCTCGGAAATCAGTTTCAATCATGGGGGTGCTCATTTTCAAGTTAAGAGCACCATGTAAACCCATAAACCCACTTTTTCTAAGTTTTGAGTGATTTGTCCATCACTTAGGTAAAAAATCCCTAAAAATCAAATATTGATTATTTAATTGATAAATTAATTAAATAATGGAGAAAACCCCAAATCCTAAATCATTGGGATTTGCTCCGATTTGATTGAAATCAGTCTCATCGGCTTGGGATTGACTGGATCTGACCATCCCTTGACAGAAGGAGGTGATCTAGGCTGAACATAGAGTACATTTATGCACACAATCTTGGGAATTGCATCCTCCCTCTCTCTTCCACACGTGTGGGCTCATCTGGATGAGTTTTGGTGGATGCTTCAGTTAGCAGGTTGAGGTGTTAGTCAGATCAGCTATCCGATTGAAATTTTCATTCAGTGAAACTTAGATCAGGCTCAGATTCACTCCACATGCAGCTGCAGTCTCTCTCTCCTTGGGATTTGCACCCCCCGGGCTATATCTCCTGTTTTTGCTTTAAATAAAGCACATATTACCTCTTCCAAGCTAGTTAGAGTTGGATTGAGGAGTTGTTGCCATTGTAATATTGCTATATTTTTATTGTGAATAAAGAAGCTTTGGAAGCTATACCGTGTAGTGCATGTGTTTGTGTGGATTTCCAACGTCATGCTGCTAATGTGGTAACTGCAATTTCTTTCCAATTTCTGTGCTGCTTTTGTTTTCTGGCTTCAAGGATTCAGTTGAATTAAGTAAGGGTGTAAAATAGGCAAGTTAGATTACTTGCTCTTGTTTATCCATATTATGTATGCTCAAGAATTTCAGTTATATGCTTAAATAAGTTTATTTTTGCATGATCTTTCATTTTTGTTGCTTTATACATCTATATGCAGATCTCACGAGGTGTTGTGCAGGTTTGTGTTATTTAGTTGCAGGTTCCCAATTGGATGAAGGTGTGGATCAATATTGACACCATTCCTTATCCAATAAGCTCAAGAATCTGTTCCTCAGCACTCCACAAAAGGGCCTCCTTTCAGCTTGTTCCATTCAAGCAACGAGCCGACCTTCTCTCCTCTTCTTCTCTTTTCTTTAAAAAATTAAATCTTCTAGGTTACCTTGTTTATGCATGAAATTCTAATTTATCACATGCAAAATATCTCATTATATCTCATACATAATCATTTAAAAATCTAGATCTCTGTTTTTCAAAAGTTTCCCATAAGCATCATAGATCTGGCATAAAGAAATCGTTTTTTTGCATTGCATTTAAAAGAAAATTTGTACTTTGCATGCATTAGATTTCTATTTTCTGTTATAAAAGATAAATCCAGAAATCAATGCACATATCATTGGCTTCCCAAACAACAAGCCAAGATCCCAAGGAAATCTTGCTTTCCTTGGTTCCTTTTTTGCCATTTTAATTAGTTTTAACTTAGGTTTTTTTTTATTATTATTTTTTTATTTTTAAAGTAGGATGACTCAAAGGTACTTTCAAATTGCTTTTGGGAATATTTCATTCTAATAATATCTCCGTCTTTCAGCAAGCATAACAGAAAGAGGAGAAGCTCCTGTTTGAAAGTGGCTTTTGGATCATCCGAATCCCCCCAGGGGTCTCCCTTTTGACTGTAATTTTAATTTTGGGCATTTTGTAAAATATTGGTTTCATCCTGTATAAGAAGCAAGAGGATTCATAAAGGTTTATTGATATTGTAATAGCAGATAATAAATTTTTTCTTCGAATAGGCTCTTTCGAGCCCATTCCCCATCCCCCTTGGGAGGGTTCATGCCTTTTTTGTCGTTTTTTGCATTGTCTTATTTTTTTGCTCTAGATTAGTTTCATTCATGTAGAATAAATGCTTTGATTACTTTATCATATATTCCATATTACAACATCAAAGTAACTTGAATACTTACCCCATGACTTCCCGGTTGACCCACAAGGGGAAATAGATGCGTGGTAGGAATAATTAGAGAACCTGTGGTTTGCTTCTTTTCTTTTGCTGCTTATCATTAATTTCTGTAAACAATTGTTCTAAAATCAACCCCCTCCTTGATTCCTCGATTGAGGTCCACTTGAACCGAAAGAGGTTCCTGGAGGGTTTTTCTTTCTAAGAAAACACATCCTTTAAAACTCACTAAAATTGACTAGAATCCGGTGTGTATGCTTTGCACTTGGATGCAGTTTGTCCAATCGGTCAAGCTATATCAAAAGCAATGTGAGTGACTAGATTAATTAGTTTTCACCTTCCCCAATTAACCACCATTAGGCAAAAATCCAATGCCTCGATCAAACTGTAAATGGTGGCAAAATATCCAAAGGAAGTGGGAACTCCTATACAATGACCTCGGGGTGGTGATATCTGTTACACCTCAGGGTGTATTATGAACACAGTCTCAGAGACTCCATTCAGCCCACACATTCCTTGTGGGTAGCTGTGAAGGTTTATTTTTGGACATACTCCAAGTACCTCTCAGGTATATCTGGAGTCTCCCCCCTCGCCTAATTTTAATCAACTCATATTTCACATTAACTTAAAACGTACCAAGAGGCAATCACAAAACATTCACTCCAAGTACATGCAAGTACTTTGATTATTTTATGACTCCATTTTTAAGGCACTGGTTTTGTGTTTAAATCTGTTGATATATATATATATATATATATATATATATATATTGTGTCTCAACATTGTGCTTTATTGTGCTTATTTTTCATCTTGTCATCTATGGTTATTTATGGTTAATTTCAAACTCCTAAGCAACTATCTCAATTTAACATCATCATACTAAAGTAATTTGCCTTAGTAACTTAATAGGGTCCACCCCCCTTGGCTTCATTAGAGTTGATCCTGAACGGAGGAGTCAAGAACAAGGTGACAGCCTTGACTCGAGACTTGCCCCCAAGGACACACCTAGTGGCTTGAAGATTTTTGCCACATTCCCCCCAAGGTGTGTGAAAGGCGGAAACAATTTTTGGCGCCGTTGCTGGGGATAAAAATTTTTATTCCCGAGTATGACTTAGCTTAACTTTTTTCTAAACAACTAAAAAGATAAAAAAAATTTATTGATCTTGTCTTTAAAAAATATAAAAATTAAAACTCGATCCATCTAACGACTTGACTGTCTAATATCCCTTCAATAATTTCAACCCGAAGAAACCGCCAACAATTATTCAATCCTCTCCCTGATCTCGAAAGGTTTAGTAGAGAAAGATTGAATAGGCAGACCTCTCGTAGAAACCTTGAATATTTAGGAGACCAATCCCTCTTAGATATCCATCACTTATTTGTAGAGAGTCATATTCACCGATCTCAAGAAATGACAGAATTATTCAAACTCCTTGACTTTTATTAGATAACAGGTGCTCCCCATGCCATTCCAAATGATGCTATCAAGAAGGTCCCCATATTTCAGGTCAATAATGCCATCACTGTCAAGTCTCACCTTCGAAATTTTGAAAAGCAGCTAGTCAGTTATTGCAATGATGCTGCCCATGACCATGACGATGTCAAAACGAAGCTCTTTTCTTTATCCTTAGAAGATGATGCTGGAGAATGGTACTCCGACCTAGATGATGATTCATATAAAACTCTTAGTGAATTACTAGATGGTTTTAAGAAGAAATGGGGAGAAAAGAAGGAACCAAGACATCTGCTTGCTGCCCTTCATAGCATAAAGAAGATGGAGAATGAAACCATGGATGAATTTAACACTAAATTCAGGCGTGTGGTTGCGGACCTTCCTAGAGATATTAAGCCAGAAGATTCCTCTATCCTTATATCCTACATTGAAGCTTTCACCGGTGATTTAAGGTACCAGTTAAGAGACAAAGAGCCGATCGATCTAAAAACTACCCAGGAATTGGTCAAGAAAATAGAAAAGAATATGCAGTCTTAAGGCAAGTCCAACATTCCAGGTTACACTAGGGGAAACACTTCCTACAACAAAGAGAAGGGTAAAGCCATTGATTCAGAAGAAAAGGGAACTTCTAAAGATCCCATGGAAAAGGTGAGGGACATGATAAAAAACTTGGTTACTAGTCAAAACCAACTAATGGCAAATCATTCTGCACAATTGAATCATATGCAAAATAGAATAATCACAACGGAAAGGAATAACGGACCTAGGAACTTTCAACCTAAACAGAATCAGATGTATCAAAAGAAATCTCTTCAGCAAGAACCTAGGATTCCAAACTAGTTAGACTCAGCTAACATGGTAGAGGAAGTAATTCCTTGGTGTAGACCTTGTGAACAATTCCACCAAGAAATCACTTGTTATGTTTCAAACCAGGTTATGGAACATGGACTTCCCGAGGTTAGTAGTCAGGAAACAACGTCAAGCGAGTCTGATCATGTGTACATGGTAGGCCAAAACTACCCTTTATCGAACCAGCATTGGCAGCAGGCCACAGATTACGTTATGAGAAGGACCTCCTTTCCAACTTATATGGTGAAATGCCTACTCTGGAAAGAATTCAGGAAATGAAGAAAGCTAGATTCAAGGGTACAATTTATCAAATAAAGGAGAAGCCATCACCATCTAAACAGTACAAGCCAAAGGTAACCACTCCTCCTCTCCTGGATCCTCCTGTTATCCTTGAATCAAATATTGACATGGGAGAATGGATAAGTAATGCTAATATTCATGTTTATGCAACTGATGTCCTTAAAATTCCTAGTAAAAAAGAAAAGTGTTTAAAGCCATAGAGGATAGTCAAAGTAAAACTCATAATATTGTCAAAGAGGATCCTCTCCCTAATAATAATGTTATATTTGAATCCGACCATATTGAACCTATGGATATGCCTATAGTCCTCAACAGTGTTGATCCGAGAAGAGAAGACCACCCGCCTTTTTATGTCTATCTCTTAGTTGATAACCTTCTCCTTCATAACTGCATGCTAGATTCAGGTCCTTCATCAAATGCCATGACAAGAAAAGTAATGGAACAGCTAAATCTAAGGGTCACCCGACCTTACCACAATGTTTGTGCAATGGATGCAAGAGAAGTTGAAGTGGTAGGGATAATATTAAATCTACATGTTAAGTTGGCCAAGTATCTTGACATAGACATGTCGATGGATGTGGTAGTGATAGATGTTCCAGATAATTGGGGTATGTTGCTACCCAGAAAGTGGGCCGCAACTTTTGGTGGATACATTCAAATGGATTGGACATATGCTACTATACCTGCGTCAGAAAATGCTAGGGTGATTCTCCATAGAGAGAAGCTAAGGAAATGACATGTAGAAACCCTAAAAAGCCTGGAAATGAATTTGTTCATTTCACTGATAACTTTGGAAACTATGCTATCTTGTCAAATTTCATGCCCCCTATTAAGGAAAACATTAAAGATGAACAGATATATGAAATTTGGCAAATGTACTTTGACGGGGCTTATTCCAAATCCAGAAACGGTGCGGGCATTGTGATCATCTCTCCTTCAAATAAAGTCTACAACTTTTCTTTTAGATTAGAGTTTGAAGCATCAAACAATGTAGTTGAGTACGAGGCATTGCTTCTAGGGTTAGAAACTGCTAAAGACATGGGGATAAAGATGTTGAGCATAAAATGTGATTTAGCCTTAGTTGTCCTCCATATTAAGAATCAGTATCAGTGCAAAAATGATAGACTAAGGAAGTATAGAGATGCCATATGGGACACCATGGAATGGTTTGATGCACTTAACATTCAAAGGTCCCTAGGGAAATGAATGGGTTAGCAGACAGGTTGGAGGTAGCAGCATCCACCCTCCAGCCTTCAGATGAAATGATTAATGGGAATGGAAAAATGGAAATTAATTTCAGACCATCAATTCCAGATAATATAGATCACTGGCATGTGTTTAAAGATGATAATCAACTCTTGAGATTTATCCATAATATCCAAGAGTTTGAAGGTTGCAAGATCAGTTATCAGCAGGAGGGTAAAGAGTATCAGGAATGCGAGGATAATGAAAGGAATAACATCCCAAGTAGCCTTATAGCTTTTGAAAATCTGTTTGATTGACAGGATCGTCATAAAAACAAAAAGAAGAAATAAAAATTAGGGATTATATGGAAATAAACATAGGAACTGATAAGGACCCCGAGTTAATAAAAATTGGAAAAGGTACTTTGAAAAAGGAAAGGAACAATTTGATCAACTTAATCAAAGAATATAGAGATGTGTTGGCCTTTAGTTATGATGAACTTAAAGCCTATCGGGAAGATGTGTTTCAACACACTATTCCCCTCATAGAAGAGGCTAAAAAGGTCAATCCTTTCCGACAAAAACTTAGGTGAATAAATCCTAAGCTGGCCCCCATTGTGCAGAAGGAACTTCAAAAGATGTTAGCAGCAGGGATCATAGCACCTAGAAGACATTCATCGTGGTGCTCCAACTTAGTTGTTGTTAGAAAGAAGAATGGGTCAATTAGAATATGTATATATTTTAGAAATCTGAATACATCATGCCTTAAAGACAATTACCCATTGCCCGACATGGAAACATTGCTTCAAAGAGTAACGGGATTAGGAATGATGTCCATGTTGGATGGATTTTTCGGTTATAACCAAGTGTTGGTAAATAAAGAGGATCAACATAATACTACATTCACCACACCTTGGGGCACCTATAAATTTTTAAGAATGCCTTTTGGTTTATTAAATGCTGGTGCCACCTTCCAAAGAGCCATGGATTTCTCCTTCAAAGAACTTATAGGAAAAATAATCAAAATATATCAAGATGAATTAACTGTTTTCTCAAAAGAAAGATCTGACCACATAAGTCATCTTAGGCAGGTTTTCATAAGATGTTAGAAATATGGTATTTCCTTAAACCCTGCCAAGTCAATCTTTGGGGTTGATGAAGGCAAGTTGTTGGGACACATCATTTCTAAGGATGGTGTCAAAGTCTATCTTGAGTGAGTTGAAGCCATTAAGAAAGTCCCCTTGCCTCATAATCTTAAAGCTCTATAGTCTTTCAATGGTCAGATAAATTTCATAAGGAGATTCATCCCAAATTTAGCGGAACTAATGAAGCCTCTACACAAATTGTTAAAGAAAGATGCTAAATTTGAGTGGGCGGATGAAGGGAAAGATGCTTTCAAGTCTATCAAAGATGCCATATCCAGGTCCCCAGTCTTGATCAGTCTAGATTATTCCAAGGAATTTCAGATATTTTCCTTTGCCTCAGAGGACACCATTGCTGGTGTTTTGCTTCAAAATAATAAGGAAGGATAAGAGCAACCTATAGCCTTTATGAGTAGAGCCTTGCAACATTCAGAGTTGAAGTATACCACCATGGAGAAACATTATTATGCTCTTGTCAAGTCCCTTAAACATTTCAGAACTTATGTAGGATACTCCAAAATCATTGGGTATGTACCCCATGTAGCTATCAAGGATATCATGTCTCAACACGATTGTCTAGGAATCGGGGGTAAGTGGGTTTCAAAGATTCAAGAGTATGATTTACAGATAAATCCTACTAAGTTAATTAAGGGACAGGTCTTGCAAAAATGTTGACCCAAGGAAATGAAAAGGCCATAGGAATAATCTGCCAGAATAGTGATTCAGAACAAAGCGTATCAGACGAGCTTCAGAGATTAGAGCAGCACCCTTGGTATGCCGACATCATCTTTTTCCTCCGTAACCTTACATGCCCTGATCACCTAATTGGCCATAAAATAAGATCATTAAGGTTAAAAGCAACTAAGTATTGTTTAACAAAAGATGGTTTGGGTTGGAGAAACCTCGATGGTTTAATACTTATATGTGTCGATGAACCAGAGTTCAAAAAAATCATGGTTGAGTTCCATTCAAGATTTTGTGGTGGACATTTTGCAACAAGCACAACCTCCCATAAAATCCTTAGAGAAGGCTACTATTGGCCAAAGCTCTTTTTAGATGTGCACAAGTCTGTCAGAGTTTGCCCCCAGTGTCAGTTGTTCACTGGAAAGCAACAAATGAAAGCCTTGCCTTTAAACCCAATAGTAGTCCAAGCCCCTTTGTAGCAGTGGGGGCTTGTTTTCATCGGTAAGTTCAAGGATAACTCGAGCAATGGTTATTCTTGGAGTCTCACCACCACTGATTATTTCACCAAGTGGGTAGAGGCGATACCCACCAAGAAGGAAACCGACGCTGTAGTCATGGATTTCTTAGAAGATAAGATTATCACAAGATTTGGTGTACTAACCAGAATCATCACAGATAATGGCCCGTGCTTTGTTTCCTTTGAGATGTCATCCTTTTATTTAAAGTATGGCATTGTCCTATCCCATTCATCCAACTATTATCCCCAAGGAAATGGTCTATCTAAGTCAAGTAATAAAAACTTAATGACCATAATCAAGAAAACCGTTGGTGATAATAAAAAGGCTTGGGATAGCAAGATCAAGTTTGCATTATGGGCCGATAGAATCACAAAGAAAAGTTCAACAGGAAGGAGTCCTTTTGAACTTTTCTATGGCCTAGATGTTACCTTACTTGTCCACTTAAAGCTTCCAGTGTATCAGCTTCTCCAGACCTTTAGCTCAGATCAGGATTCCATTCAGAATAGAATCAACCAGTTGATCGAGTTAGATGAGAGTAGAAGAAATTCCCTTGACCAAAATATTAGAAATTCAGACAAAGTCAAGAGAAACTTTGATAGATCTACCTGGCCTGGATCCTTTCAAGTAGGTGAAACAGTCTTGCGTTGGGACAAACAGCGGGAGAAACTTGGGAAACACGGAAAGTTCGACAGTTTATGGTTGGGGCCATATATCATTGATGAAGTAGCAGGAACAAATTCTTTCTATCTAAATGACCTAGAAGGAGAAAGGTTAAGCCTACCAGTGAATGGATTTCTCCTCAAGATGTTCTTCGCCAAGACGGTTTGATGCCTTTATTGGCATCGGTGGTTTCAGGGCCATATTGTTGTATTATAGATATTGTTGTATTATTGATGTTTTGTACCATGATACTAACCTTGAATTTTTCTTTTGTATATTAGTTTTGTAAAATATTGTTTTTTTTGTACATCATAGACTATTTCTATACATTAATCTGATTTTATAGTTGATTTCTTTTATATACATGTTACTGACAAGCTTTAATTGCTATGCGGGACCCAGAGATTCCAGAGTTCTCACATCCTCTTCTTTGATCAGAAGATTAGTCAGAGCACGTGTCCTTATATGGAGCCAGATGTTACCACCTAAGTTGTACTTAGTGGTTTTTTATCAAGTGAGCCTGGTGAATTCAACAAAAATAATTTGTTCGGACTTCAGAAGACCTTTGGAAGTGCTTCTAGGAAGTGTTTGTTGTACTATATCACATGTTCATACCCCATAGGGGAGTTGTAATAAAATGTTCTAGCATGGTAGTGTCTGTAAAAGACTCGGTCTCTTAGGCTTTATTTGTCAATCCAATCAGCCTAGGGTGTTTTTTTCCCTTGGTTATTATTGGTTGTTGAACAAACGACTGAAAATTTCTGAGTTTTTCACTCAATACCTCCAAAGTTGGGGTGGTCGGCTTGGCATTTAGGCCTATTGAGGTTATTAGAGTCTATGTGTCAATGTATAAACATGTTGGGCATCATGGTTTATTCATATGAACATGTCTAAGTCCCCCTAGGTTTTATTTTATTTTTTTAATTTTTTAAGTTTATTTTTTTTTTTTTTTAATTTTAATTTTTCCACAAAACTTAGGCTATTTTTTAATAGTCTAATTGGAAAAATTGGTTTTGTAATAAAAGTGGGCTCGGAAATCAGTTTCAGTCATGGGGGTGCTCATTTTCAAGCTACGAGCACCATGTAAACCCATAAACCCACTTTTTCTAAGTTTTGAGTGATTTGTCCATCACTCAGGTAAAAGATCCCTAAAAATCAAATATTGATTATTTAATTAATAAATTAATTAAATAATGGAGAAAACCCCAAATCCTAAATCATTGGGATTTGCTCCGATTTGACTGAAATCAGTCTCATCGGCTTGTGATTGACTGGATCTGACCATCCCTTGACAAAAGGAGGTGATCTGAGCTGAACAAAGAGTACATTTATGCATGCAATCTTGGGAATTGCGCCCTCCCTCTCTCCTCCACATGTGTGGGCTCATCTGGATGAGTTTTGGTGGATGCTTCAGTTAGCAGGTTGAGGTGTCAGTCAGATCAGCTCTCCGATTGAAATTTGCATTCAGTGAGACTCAGATCAGGCTCAAATTCACTCCACATGCAGCTGCAGTCTCTCTCTCCTTGGGATTTGCGCCCCCCGGGCTAGATCTCTTGTTTTTGCTATAAATAAAGCACATATTACCTCTTCTAAGCTAGTTAGAGTTGGATTGAGGAGTTGTTGCCATTGTAATACTGCTATATTTTTATTGTGAATAAAGAAGCTTTGGAGGCTATACCGTGTAGTGCATGTGTTTGTGTGGATTCCCAACGTCATGCTACTAATGTGATAACTGCAATTTCTTTCCAATTCCAGTGCTGCTTTTGTTTTCTGGCTTCAAGGATTTGGTTGATTCAAGTAAGGGTGTAAACTAGGCAAGTTAGATTACTTTCTCTTGTTTATCCATATTATGTATGCTCAAGAATTTCAGTTATATTCTTAAATAAGATTATTTTTGCATGATCTTTCATTTTTGTTGCTTTATACACCTATATCCAGATCTCACGAGGTGTTGTGCAGGCTTGTGTGATTTAGATGCAGGTTCTCGATTGGATGAAGGTGTGGATCAAGATTTATGCCATTCCTTATCCAATAAGCTCAAGACTCTGTCCCTCAGCGCTCCATAAGAGGGCCTCCTTTCAGCTTGTTCCATTCAAGCAGGGAGCTGACCTTCTCTCCTCTTCTTCTCTTTTCTTTAAAAAATTAAATCTTCCTGGTTACCTTGTTTATGCATGAAATTATAATTTATCATATGCAAAATATCTCATTAGATCTCATACATAAGCATTTAAAAAGCTAGATCTCTATTTTTCAAAATTTTCCCATAAGCATCATAGATCTGGCATAAAGAAATCGTTTCTTTTCCATTGCATTTATAAGAAAAAATGTACTTTGCATGCATTAGATTTATGTTTTCTGTTATAAAAGATAAATCCAGAAATCAGTGCACATTTCATTGGCTGTCCAAACAGCAAGCCAAGATCCCAAGGAAAGCTTGCTTTGCTTGGTTCCTTTTTTGCCATTTTAACTAGTTTTAACTTAGTTTTTTTTTGTTTTAAAGTAGGCTGACCCAAAGGTACTTTCAAAGTTATTTTGGGCATCTTTCATTCTAATAAGCTCACTATATTTTAGCAGGCATAACAAAAAGGGGAGAAGCTGCTGTTCGAAAGTGGCTTTTGGATCATTCGAATCCCCCCAGGGGTCTCCCTTTTGACTGTAATTTTAATTTTGGGCATTTTGTAAAATATTGGTTTCATATTGTATAAGAACCAAGAGGATTCAGATAGTTTTACTGATATTGTAACAGTAGATACAAATTTTTCTTCGAATAGGCTCTTTCAAGCCCATTCCCCATCCCCCCTGGGGGGATTCACGCCTTTTTTGTCGTTTTTTGCATTGTCTTATTTTTTCACTCTAGATGAGTTTCAGTCATGCAGAATAATACGCTTTGATTAATTTATCATATATTCCATATTACAGTATCAAAGTAACTTGAATTCTTACCCCACGACTTCCCGATTGACCCGCAAGGGGAAAGAGATGCGTGGTAGGAATAATTAGAGAACCTATGGTTTGCTTCTTTTATTTTGATGCTTATAATTAATTTATATAAACAATTGTTCTAAAATAAACCCCCTCCTTGATTCCCCGATTAAGGTCCACTTGGACCGAAAGAGGTTCTTGGAGAGTTTTTCTTTCTAAGAAAACACATCCTTTAAAACTCACTAAAATTGACAAGACTCCAGTGTGTATGCTCTGAACCTGGCTGCAGTTCATCCGATCAGTCAAACTACATCAGAAGCAACATGAGTGACTATATTAATTAGTTTTCACCTTCCCCAATTAACCACCATCAGGCGAAAATCCAACGCCTTGATCAAACCGTAAACGGTGGCAAAATACCCAAAGGAAGTGGGAACTCTGGGACAATGACCTTGGGGTGCCGATCTCTGTTACACCTTAGGGTGTATTATGAACACAGTCTCAGAGACTCCATTCAACCCACACATTCCTTGCGAGTAGCCATGAAGGTTTATTTTTGGACATACTCCAAGTACCCCTCGGGTATATCTGGAGTCCCCCCCCCTCGCCTAATTTTAATCAACTCATATTTCACATTAACTTAAAACGTACCAAAAGGAAATTGCAAAACATTCACTCCAAGCACATGTAAGTAATTTGATTATTTTATGACTCCATTTTTAAGGCACTGGTTCTGTGTTTAAATATTTTGATATATATATA
>LPNX010345536.1:17371-63004 GCA_001517045.1 Pseudotsuga menziesii
GTTAATAATTACATTTGGAATCAATCAGACTAGGGTTTAGGCCAGGGGTGTTATATGCCATGTGTGGGACATCCCATCAAGAGTGAATAAGAAATGGTCCATATGTGTAACAAACTATTTAACACATGATAAACCTCATTCAGTGTTGTCCAAATCTATGTGGCATGGAAGCGTCCCCCGTCCCCATTCTCGAAGAAAGCGTCTAGGAAGCACGCTTCCTAAACGCTCTGGTATGGGAGAATTTTCAGGAAGCGCACTTCTTAAATTCTACTGTATGGGAGTCTTTTCAGGGAGCATGCTTCCCAAATCTCCCATATGGGAGTATTTTCAGGAATCTCGCTTCCTTGCAAAAAAAATGCTCCCTCTTTTTTTTTTCAAATTTTCTTAAAGAAAAACGAAGAAGTTAAGTGATGGGCGGGGGGGGAACTAAACCTAGGCCCATACTAATGCTATATAAAGGAGGAAATGCCTACTCTAATAGCAAAAATCCTAACCGTAGTAATCATCAATATCATTAAATGGTAATATAAAATTCTTAAAGCAAAAGTTGACATTCTCCCTATCTTTCATTTTCTATCCTTTTACTTAAATTTTTAACATTGCCATTAATTGTTTCAAGATGTTTGAGAGTGGATCCAACCTCATCAAACTTCAAATGCAAGAAGTAGAATTTTAGATCCCATTCAAAATTCAACAGGATGAACAGTTTTTAGGATTTCAGGATTGCAATGTTTCCACTTGATTCTATCATGTATGGGGGTATGGGATTGGCATTTAATCAAACACATCAACCCCTCTATGTACCTTGATGTTTGTGGTGCTGATTCTTCAGATTGATGTTGGTGGCCTCAAAACTAGTTTTTGCAGAATCCCTAGTTTATAACCTATTTATTGATGTACTTTGGTCTAGATATGGATTGCACTCGGTGCTATTTTGGTTTTATACACTCTTACTTGCTATATACATGAGAAAATTTTCATATTTGTGTATAATGGTTTGAATTTTGATGGATGCACTTGGTTTTGTTGACATATGCATCAATATATATACAAATATATACCATATAAAATACGCTCCCAAAACGCTCTCAAACTAGAATCTTTTGAAAATTTCACTTTCCACTCTTGCTTCCTGCTTTCACTTCTACTCCCAAGTAACCTTGGTACAAATCATCAATATATCATCAAAAGAGTGTTGGCCCTCTCATGCATGCCAACTAGATCACCCACATATGCCTCAAGAATCCCATGTGTGCATGAAGAAGGAGGGAACATCATGAAAGGGGGACTACAAGTCTGTTGATGAATATGTAACTTCGAAATGTATTCACTTGTATTTCTTATGTATTGTAACCCGATGTTTATTCCAGGATGTATTTGTGATATACTTGAGTCATGTCATGCCTCGATGTTCCTATCGGGAGGATCTATAATGTAAACAAGTCATGTCAAGTTATTGTGGGTAACCCTACTATTGCCTAAGGGTTAAAGTCCCCACAGTTCCGGGGCATTAGGTTTATTAGACTCTCTTAGAGAGGTCAGCCCTAGTAGGGTTTAGTCATGTCAGGAATTAGTATAAATAGAGAGATAGCCTCTCTATTTAGTACACACTCACTCACACTCAGTTGTAGCACATAGCTGAGGAAGAGAAAAACACTGGGGCAAGGAAGAAAAGGTTACTGCTGTCGGGAGATCATCTTACTGTTTTAGGGGTTTTACTTTTGGTACTAATTCTATCTCTGAGGAAGTTGTGAGGTTTTCTCCATTTATGGTTTCCCCGAGGAAAAACACTGTGTTCATTGTCTCTTGTGTTTGATTGCTGTACTTGTTGTTCTCTTAGTTAAAGATCCTAACATAATACTAGCTTGATTGTTAAAAACTAACACGGTATTAGAGCTAACTTGAGAAGAAGACACTGTGCAGCTGTGGGAACTAGGGATTTCTACTTTGTGGATCTCTCTCCATATATTTTAAGGAAAATAAGGTTGGAATAACTCTCCTCCCTAGGGCCCATATTTCTGTCGAAGCAGAATCCAATTATGAGGTTTTTCAGTTTTGGACCCGACACTGCTACTGGAAATTAGGGCCTTTCACAGAAGAGGAATTTTCAGTGAGGCCAGGCCTGGATTGATCTCCTCCCCAAAATCAAAGTTAAGGATCAAATTCAAAGAATTTGGTTGGACAGAACTCCAGAAAAGCAAAACCCTAATCTGCTCCTGAACTAGCACTGCAGGATTTCAGCTCCAAATCCAGATCCGACATCTTGACCTGGTAAGATATAAATCTTTTGTATTTCCATTTGAGGTTCACATTTAAGATGTCTCATCATACCAAGCTTGATGAAAATATTGAGGGAGCTGATAACTTCTGAGCTTGGAAGTATAGGATCTCCCTGGTCCTGGAAGAAAATGAGTTGGACTCCTGTATCAATGAGGAGGTTCCAGTTCCAGAGGGAGATGAGGCTAAGGCCTTACATAAGAAGAAATTGGTTATGGAAAAGAGGATCATTACTGATTCAATCAAGGATCACCTCATACCACAAGTGTCCTCCCTAAAGACACCTAAGGCTATGTTTGATGCCCTAACCAAATTGTTTGAAGGGAAGAACATAAAACGAAAGATGACTCTGAGAAACCAACTGAAGAATGTAAAGATCCAGAATGTTGAGACCATTCAATCTTACTTTACAAGGGTCTCTCAGATCAAGGAATAGCTGGAAGTAGTAGATGAAGAAGTAGAGAATGCAGAGGTTGTGATGACCACCTTGAATGGTCTTCGTAGATCATGGGACTCCTTTATTCAAGGGATATGTGCTAGAAAGAAGTTAGTGAAGTTCAACATACTGTGGGAAGAATGCTCCCAAGAAGAAGCTTGAATAACAACTCGAGAAGAGAAGATGGGAAGTGAAGATCAATCTCTCACAGTACATTCCAAGAAAACCAAAAGAAGTTCTCATCACTCCAAAGGTAAGCATTTCTCTAAAAATAACTCTAGAAAAGACATGTCTAGAATCAGATGTTATACATGTGATGAAGTAGGACACTTTGCAAGAGATTGTCCTAAAAGACAGAATAAGAAAAAGAGCAACAAGAGAAGACATCATGCTCATGCTGTAGAGGATGATGAACCATCGAAGAAGAGAACCAGATATGAAAGTGAAGACTCTTCTAGTGAAGAAGAATATGTCTTGATTCCTTCTCTCACGGGAAACATCACACATGGAAGCAATGATTGGCTTATAGATAGTGGGGCTTCCAAACATATGACAGGATTCAAAGAGTCCTTTGTAAAACTTTCAGAACATGAATCACCTCACAAGGTGAAACTTGGAGATGACTACCAATATCCAATAAAAGGTAGTGGGGAATCCTCCTATAAACTAAACTCTGGAAAGTCTATGAAGATGCAAGATGCATTGTTTGTACCAGGTCTCAAGAAGAACCTTCTCTCCATATCTGCATTAGATGCAAAAGGCATAAGGGTTTCATTTATAGATGGTCAAGTCATCATGTGGCCAAAAGGAAAGACTATCGATGATGCAATAGTGATTGGAGAACAAGAAGGAGGATTGTACAAATTAAAGGGCTATCCAAAACAAGCCTTGGTCCATGACACAGTAGAGTCAAATGAGATTTGGCATAGAAGGCTTGCACATGTGCATTACAGAGCACTACCACTGGCAAGCAAAGCTGTTGAAGGTCTTCCAGAAATTCAAGAAAAACATGATGGGGTCTACAAAGGATGTGTGAAAGGAAAGAATACAAAGAAGACATTTACAAGTAGCGAGAGCAAGGAAAAAGGAATATTGGAAATCATACACTCCAATGTATGTGGTCCTATGTCATCAAGCTCACTAAGTGGCTATGTATATTATGTTTCTTTTATTGATGATTTTTCTAGGAAGACATGGATTTACTTCATGAAGAACAAAGATGAAGTATTCAGCAAGTTCAAGGAATTCAAGGCCTTGATCGAGAATCACACTAAACAGAAGATCAAGACCTTTCAATCAGATAATGGCAGAGAATTCACTTCGAATGAATTCAAAGATTTATGTAAAGACTCAGGGATTAAGAGGGAATTGTCCACTCCTTATAATCCACAACAGAATGGGATTGTAGAAAGGAAGAATATAACTATCATGGAAGCTGCAAGAGCAATGCTTCATGATCAAGATCTTCCTATGCGTCTTTGGGCGGAAGCTGCCAGAACAACAGTGTATGTTCAGAACCGTACTCCACACAAAGTACTCGAGAATAAGACTCCTCAAGAAGTCTTCTCTGGCAAGAAACCAGAAGTCATCCATCTCAGAATATTCAACTATCCAGTGTACATACACATTCCAAAAGAGAAGAGGACTAAATTAGATCCTTCAGGAAAGAAGGGTATATTTGTGGGATAATCTGAAAGCTTGAAGGCTAACAGAATATACTTCCCAGGATTCAAGAAGATTGACATCAGCAGGGATGTGACATTTGATGAAGACACAACTTACAACAAACCCAGAAAGAGACCTGCTGAAGTTCCTGAAGAATTGGAAGCACCTAGAATTCATGATACAACCATGAATGAAGAAACTCAAGAAGAAGTTCGAGAATTTGAAGAACCACAAAGACCACGGTAGATCCACCTCCAGAAAAGAATCCTCATAAGAGGAAACCTGCTTGGGTACAAAAAATTATCCAAGGTGCAGAAAGATATGGGGCTCCAGAAGAGAATCACAGAGAAAGAAAGAGGACCAGATCCTGCTCCGGGTATGTAGCATTACTATGTGATTTCATTGATAAAGAACCTTCCAATTATGAAGAAGTGACAGAACGGAAAGAATGGAAGGATGCTATGATCGAAGAGTATTAATCGATCATGAAGAATGATGTTTGGGATGTTGTCCCAAGACTAGAAGGGAAGTTAGTTGTAACTTCCAAATGGATCTACAAGATCAAGCATGCTGCAGATGGTAGCATAGAAAAATATAAGGCAAGATTTTTTGCTCGGGGTTTCTCCCATAAAGAAGGAATAGAATATGAAGAAACCTTTGCACCTGTAGCCAGATACACTTCCATCAGATCAGTACTTGCTCTGGCTGTAGTGATGAAATGGACGATACACCAAATAGATGTCAAGACTACTTTCTTGAATGGTGTAGTGGAAGAGGAAGTGTATGTAGAGAAATCACTCAGTTTTGAGACACATGACAGGGAGTCTCATGTGTGCAGATTGAAGAAAGCCATGTACGATTTGAAACAGGAACCCAGGACATGGTACGACAGAATTGACAGCTTTCTATCCAGTTTGGGCTTTACCAAGAGTAAAGCAGATTCCAACCTTTACTACAAGGTTGAAGATGGCAATCCAATGATGCACCTACTGTATGTAGATGATCTGTTTGTGACAGGTATAGATGGGTTAATTGCTGATACAAAGAGAAAGCTTGCTGCCGAGTTCGAAATCAAGGACTTGGGTATGATGCATTATTTTCTAGGTATGGAGGTGTGGCAAAGTGCGGATGGAATCTCCCTTGGACAAGGGAAGTATGCAGTAGAGATCCTGAAGAGGTTTGGGATGATGGACTGTAAGGCCATGGCCACACCTATGGCATTAAACATGAAGCTGTTGAGTGATTCTTCATCAGAAGCGGTTGATGCCACAATGTATCGTCAGATGATTGGGTCCTTGATGTACCTGATGAACACGAGACTAGATATTTGCTTTGTTGTGAACACCTTGAGCCAGTTCCTGACAAATTTGAGATATGTTCACTTGACTGCTGCAAAGCATATTCTGAGGTACCTGAGGGGTACAGTTGATTATGGGCTCAAGTACGAGGTGAATCAGAAGATTAACCTAGAAGGTTATGTTGATTCAGATTGGGTAGGCAGTGCCATCGATATGAAGAGCACTTTAGGATGTTGTTTCAGTATGGGATCGGATGTGATCTCTTGGTTTAGCAGGAAGCAATCCTGTGTGGCACTGAGTACAACTGAGGCAGAGTATGTTGCAGCTTGTTCAACTACTTGTGAGGCAGTATGACTGAGGAAGTTACTATCTGATTTATTTGATCTCCAGATGGATGCTACTTGTATACATTGTGACAACTAGAGTTGTGTGAAGTTGTAAGAGAATCCAGTGTTCCATGACAAGTCGAAGCATATCGAGATCAAGTATCACTATATCAGGGATATGGTGTAGAGAGGAGCAGTGAAGCTCCAGTATGTTGTGATGAACGATCAGATAGCTGATGTGTTGATGAAGCCATTAGCCAGAGTGAAGTGTGAGTACTTCAGGGAGAAGCTTGGTGTTGTCCAGATCGAGGTCCCTTCCAAGGGGGAGTGACGAATTTGAAATCCATTCTGACGAGTAGGTCAGATGTAAGGGTTGAGCCATTCTATCATGGTGAGAGGATTGCTTCCTTCCATGTCAGATATGAGTGCTAAGCCATTCTAATATGACTGTAGGATTGGTTCCTACATGATCAGATATAAGGGCTACTGCCATTCTGGGAATGGAGCTGCCTGGTGAGTTACTAGGAATACTTGGTTTGGGATTGAGGGCCTTTCTGAGAGGATTGTAAGATGTAGTCTTACATGATCAGATGTGAGCGCATGGCCATTCTGATGTGATTGAGGGATGTGTTCCCACTTGATCAGATATAAGGGCTGTTGCCATTCTGTCATGGTGAGAGGATTGCTTCCTTCCATGGCAGATGTGAGTGCTGGCCATTCTGATGAGCAGGTCATATGTAAGGGCTACTGCCATTCTCTAGGAGAATGGAGGCACTTGGTCAGTTACCAGGTAGCTCAGTCTGGGACTAGTGGCCATTCTGATGTGATTGTAGGATTGGTTCCTACAAGATCAGATGTGAGTGCATGCCTTTCTGACGAGTAGGTCAGATATAAGTGTTGTTCCTTTTTGACGAGTAGGTCAGATGTAAGTGCTGTGCCTTTCTGACGAGTAGGTCAGATGTAAGTGCTGTGCCTTTCTGACGAGTAGGTTAGATGTGAGTGCTAGCAATTCTGACGAGTAGGTCAGATGTGAGTGCTAGCCATTCTGACGAGTAGGTCAGATGTAAGGGATACCAAAGACCTACGAGGAGGTAGGCCTACAACCAGCATGAAAAAGGGCTGGCTCTGTAGAATTTCCTATGACGAGAAGAATCATGTGATAGTACCTATGGTATTGATCCAGATTGAGTGAGGATCTAGATCTAATGATGATGACCCATTGATGATCCAGATCGAG
Organism: Pseudotsuga menziesii; assembly: GCA_001517045.1. Lineage (NCBI taxonomy): Eukaryota > Viridiplantae > Streptophyta > Pinopsida > Pinales > Pinaceae > Pseudotsuga > Pseudotsuga menziesii. Next base: position 24,611 of record LPNX010345536.1, read on the forward strand.
CTATGATCTACATCCAGTTATGATGTCTTCGAGATGATTCAGATCGAGTGATGATCCAGATCTAGTAGTGATGATCCAGATCGAGTGATGATCCAGATCCAGTTATGATGACCTTGTGATGATGATCCAGATCGAGTGATGATCCAAATCCAGATGAAGATGGCTTGAAGATGAATATGACGAGAACTTGACAATGACCCAGATGATATAGAGAAGAATACTTGTGCTAAAAAATTGTGTCAAGAGAATACCTTCCTAGTTAAGAGGGAGTGTTGATGAATATGTAACTTCGGAATGTATTCACTTGTATTTCTTATGTATTGTAACTCGATGTTTATTTTGGGATGTATTTGTGATATACTTGAGTCATGTCATGCCCCAATGTTCCTATCGGGAGGATCTATAATGTAAACAAGTCATGTCAAGTTATTATGGGTAACCCTCCTATTGTATAAGGGTTAAAGTCCCCACAGTTCCAGGGCAATCGAGTTATTAGACTCTCATAGAGAAGTCGGCCCTAGTAGGGTTTAGTCATGTTGGGAATTAGTATAAATAGACAACTATCCTCTCTATTTAGTACACACTCACTCACACTCAGTTGTAGTGCATAATTGAGGAAGAGAAAGACACTAGGGCAAGGAAGAAAGAGGTTACTACTGTCGGGAGATCATCTTACTGTTTTGGGGGTTTTAATTTTGGTGCTGATTCTATCTCTGAGGAAGTTGCGAGGTTTTCTCCATTTATGGTTTCCCCGAGGAAAAACACTATGTTCATTGTCTCTTGTGTTTGATTGTTGTACTTGTTGTTCTCTCAGTTAAAGATCCTAACATAATGCTAGCTTGATTGATAAAAACTAACAAAGTCAACCATATAACATCAACCAAGTTTATTAGACCTTGTGAATTTGATAAGGTGCTAGCTCTAGAAATCCCAAACAATATACGGCTTGGGAAATTTTTTAAAATACATTCAAAGATGTAGAACATTAACATGAAAAGGTTAGCAAGTGCACTTTTCTAATTAGCTCAATAATTTTTGATTAATTATCCCATTAGCCTTAGACTTACGTTGGTGTGACCATAATTAACCCCGTATTTCATGTAACACCCCTAAGTCCAACTGCATTTCCTAAGTTTCTAAGTGAGATGAGGGTGATGAAGTGCATGTGGTACTATGGAGAAAATGTTTGTGAATTGATCAACATAGAAATGTGGCTGAGTGCTAGGTCTACCCCTTAGCTTTTAAAAGCTAGGGATTAATGACTTTTCTTCCACATGTGTGCCTTAGAAGGGAGCGCTTCTTTTTTTTGAGTTACCTTTGCCTTGTGCCTCTTTTTTTCAATTCCTTATTATTATTATTATTATTTCTATTAACCTTTTCATTGACTTAGTCCCTTTGCTTTAGATTTGGTTTTGATAACTTGGAACATAGAGAACTTGGATTTTTTGCAAGGGGAATTACTCACATATATTACATTTATAATCTAGCTGCATCAACCTTAGAGTACTTTGACTCTTTTACTTTGGCTTAGTATTTCATACATGGGGATATTGTAAATACCTTGGAGCATAACATATGATAAGTCAACTGCAAAAGGGGGACACGTTGGAAACATGTGAAATGGATAGGGAAATGAAATGATATGAAAAATGACTAGGTGAAATGTTGTAAATAATGTGAAATGAGTGTCACAACTACTTAAATCCTTAGGGATACACTTGAATCACAAGGTTACATAATTATTTAAAGGAAGAATTATGACCATATAACAATGCATCCTTAGATATTTAATGAAAATTTAAAGTATATGATCCAATGTAGAGCAACATCAGTGATCTCTCATGGTCATGTCCACAAAAAAGAAGGCATTTGTATGTGTTAGTGGGTATAGTATAAGTCATAACACCGGCATCAACTAAAAATTCCCCATCAATATTTTGCACATAATATGGTGATTCAAGAAAGCTGGAAGTGTCTCTTGAAAATATCCAAGGGAAAACTGTAGATCTCATCTGTGGAACTGGAAGGCATCAATCATCAATTCACCCCTACATTTTAGGGGGTAACAAAGTCCACTGTCCTTTTACATCTACAATGTTCTCTCTCATTAATGGAAATTTGATGTCCTTTTATTGGTGTTCATATCCTATCAACTGTCTTCTATAAATTTTAAACATATTGAACCTAAGATGTTCAATGTAGATGAAGAAGAGGAGGCAGATATTTCCTTGGTTGTGTGGTAGCAACACAAATGAGAGTTTCTGCTAATTCTAAGAGTAACAACAAATTGATTTCAATCCAGTTGGCATGGAGAATATTTGCATGCCCAAATGTTGGTCATAATTGAAAAATATATTAGATTTTGTTGTTTCCTTCAGCATGCAAACTAGAGTGTGGAACCCATTTTGGAAGGAGAACAATATTTAAAAAAAAATATTTGTCCAAATGGCCAGGAAACTCTATAGATTAGTTATGGATAGTTATTAAATATGCATGATAATCTACATGGCATCTGTTGAATGAAAAATGTTGTTTTATAATATGCCAGAGAAGATTCTAATCACCAAATTGATTTATAAGTAGGGGTGAGAGACCCATAGATTTCTTCAAATATTCATTGCATTTGGATTTATCAATTCAAACATTGAATGTGTGAGCAACAAATGTGATCAACAATAGCTTAGAATACTTATTCAATGATAATGTTATGAACATAATTTTTTTTGAGCTTGTATGAAAGGACTAGGAATTTGATACTAGTTTTCAAGCTTCTTCACATCAATTTGTAGATGTGCTCTTATCTTGAGACAAGAATGTGTAAAATTTATGAGAAGGTAAATTATGGCGAGGCTTGATCTGCATGCTGATTGCATTTTCCCTTATCTAACTCAAGCTGCAAATGTCAAAGAGGGGTTTCATTAGGACATCTAACAAAGGCCAATAATAGAAAATCAACTATAAGAGGAGGTGGAACTACTAGTTTAGTGATTTATGCCTTTGGAAGATTAGGCCTTTATGTGTGGTTATTGTTGTCACATGCCCCAATTTGCAAAACAATTTTATGTTTTTGAGGAACATTATGTTATATTTTATGTTAAAGTTTGTAATCAATGACCAAGTGTGGTCAAGGATAATTTAATGTATTTCAGAATATTTTATTAATAAATAAATGAAAGATGAGACAATAACTTAGGGGGGCTGTTAAATGAGTGTTTTACTGGTCACTTGGTGGAGGAGGTTGGGTTGAGAGCAGATTGACATGTGACATCATCCTCAAACTACTTCTAGCTGTTGCAGGTGGCAACTTCCATATTTTTGTGGTCATGATTCCCCAAGAAAGTGGAACAGGAGCAGGTGGCTCATTAAGTAAAAACTGACCCAAAACACCTAGGCATGCTAATAAAACTTCCCATTGAAGACAACTGAGGCTGCTCATTTTGGAATTGTGATCATTCTGAGTGAATGAAGTGCACATGCGAATTCGATGGAGGGGACTAGCTGAAGTAAGTTTGAGGGGATAAGTGCTGAAGACTGAACTAGTGCAGCTATTCTAAGCTAAGTTCATACTGTTGTAAGCAGAACTGAGTTACTGTTGAACACTTAGTGGAGTTGCAGAGGATCTCAAGACTACATCTCTCACCCAATACTCTATGAGGAGGACCAGGAGACAAGCTCGGGGTTCCTAAGAATTGCAGTCCAGCTCTTCCCCAGGAGTTGATTGGGAGGAACATCCTCCTTAAGTTGTTGTCACCTCATATATACTTCCATATTTTGCTTACTTCGGTTATTTTATTTATTCACTGCATCTGGAAAGTTTAAGAGTTTTCATTAATATAGTATATTGTTGTTTTATTTCTGTTAAGGGATATATAAGAGAATTATATATGCTGTGAAAATTAGTAATTAACTAGATTAGGGTAAATCAGTAACGGAATTTATGAGTAAATTGATAGATAGGAAAAATTTACCTAAACTGTATTTTTCCATGCCTTTTGCAAGGCAGTACTCTAGTACAACAACCTTATTTATTTCAAATAAGTAGATTCAATAAAACATGAATGTAAATGCAAATGAATACCATCTACGAGATTATAGTGTGAAATTATTTACAGAACTTTAGCTGTATTTGTGTTATTCTGCTTAAAGTATTTAAATTAATTAATTAAAGATAGAAGAGCAAGTTTAAATAATACACACTAGTATGTATAATATTTTATACACTAAAACTAGTCAGGTTACATATTATAAACCAAGTATGTAAACCTAAATAAATAATATAGGAACAACAAAATATTTAAACTAAGTTTAACTCAGTAAAACAGTAATTTAGATTAAATAATTACCCAGTTAGTCATTTATGAGAAAATGTAAACTAGGTTTATTGAAATTAAAATACTAGTTCTATAAATCATTAAAAAGAATTAGGGTTTACAAAATATTTATTCTTTCACATTGATTAAATTCAAAATTTACAACACCAAACCTAGCAGTATATCTTAGAAATTACAGAAAAGAGATACATTTATTTAATAATAATATACTCAATCCTATTTCCAGAATTTATTGCAGTATTATTAATTTTGCTTCTATCAAAATTATTCTTAACCAAAGATGATCAAATCATAGTCCTTTTAAGAAGAAACAAAATTTCTTACTGATCTAACTAACCCTAACCATCGAAAAAGTAAATAACAATAATAATAGTTAAAATAAACCAAATATACATAAATGTAAGCCAAACAGAGATACTGCTAATTCAACATTAAGCTGTGAAACTCCTTTTAATAATAAAAATGAATCTGAACAAATTGAGTCTCAGCTCATAGCCTTTATTTATCAGTCAAAGCTTAAAAGCTTACATAAAAGTATCAATACTTAAATAGGGTTCACAAAATTGAAACAACCATCTGTTCATCTACGAAAGTCCTTTACCCAAGCGAGAAGTGTTATAAGAAAAACCCTCAAAGTTTCCTTTAAAACCCTAATCAAATCCTCATGAAACAACCCAATGGCTTGACAGTAAAGTCACGACTTAAAGCCAGTTTTAAAAATTATCACCGTATATTCAACTAAGGCCAAGAAGGCTCAAAACAAAAATATGCAAGTCACGGCTGTAAAAGCCCATACCCTCCCATTACAAACAACCACTAGGGATTTTAAAAATACAAATTAAAAGGAACAAACATAGCAACTAATGACCACGACCGAACCAACAACCACAACACATGGCAGTGCCATAAAAATCCACCTCACAACTATGCAGGATAAAACCCCAGGTGAAACCGAGGCTTATCGGTTTCAAAGCCTTTGTGAAAGCTCTGTTGATGAAGTAACAGTATTTCAAGCCACCTCGATGAGCCTGCACAAACCAAATCAATAGAAGATGAAGGTTAATACATAAATCCTTAAATAAATAATTTTATAGTTATTTCAAAGCAGTAAAACAATCAAATTTCTTACCAAGGGCATGGCGTAGCTGCTGGATGTAGCAGTCTTACCCTGCTTCCCTCGTGAGCTTCACAAGCTAAAATGGAGCCTGCCAACATGAAAAATGCAAAGTGCACTATCCAAAGGTGGAGTCTCAGGTCGCAACAAGGTAAGACCTAAAATCTCATGGAGGAATGAACAGTCAACAAGAACTTAGTTCATATAGTGAACAACCCCCATCGCACTCCTAACAAATTCAGAGTTCCAACTCTCACAATAACGCAAAGGCGAAGACAACCCAAACCCTTAGTACTCTCTACACAGTTAAAAACCACCTCTCGATGGAAGAAGGACTTCTTACTCACCCTTCTACACCAGTTAGTAAGGCTCACAAAGGCCTGTGTGTGTTTTAATGGAGGTTCGACATCAAGCATGGCGACCACGAGCTCACAGCTCGACCACTCCATGACCCAGACTAAAACAAAGCGCGTTTTTTGGGTTTGAAGCCAGTTATATGGCATCTCAAGTCAACGAAAACCCTAAGCTTCAATCACCAACCACGTGTCCATCAAATAATTTACAAATTATGGGTATCGAGCTATAGTTGAGAGTGCCGATTCGAATCCTGCATAATCATGAAGGTTACAAGTCAAATCTTATAAAAAAATCATTGCATAAGTATCTTATCCATGTTTGTTTTCTTGTTTCAATTATCAAGACTTTGTGTTAGGTTTTCTTCTACACTAGGGTTTATGCATAGTTTAACTATAGCCTAAAGATATATAAAGTCCCTCATTTTAATTAATGCCTACTTTTGACATTAGTAGTTTACAAATCAAGGAAGATAAACTAGTTACATGAAGATAACTAATCATAAGAATCCTGGAGCAAGGATCCATATGATAATACATTTAGAAATCATAATATACTTATTGTAATTGAGAGCTCATATAAACAAGGTTTTATATACAAGAAAACTAAGTAATAATACATGATTTAGAAGAATCACTAACGTAGAGCATTTAAAGTTTAAAAAGAACTCAAATAGATATGAATAGCGCCATAGTCCAATCTCTAAATGACAAATATGTAGTTAGGGATACAAGTATGTGTAACATATCTTCTCGTTTATAAAATTGTTAGGACACTATGCTCTTATTGGCAGAAGTAGAACTGTTCTAAATATATAGCATCTCAAAATGAAATATAAGCATGTAATTAAAAATACAAGAAGGAAGATTATTTGGATCAAGTACTATGGTGGTAAAATTAACTGCACATAACCCATTCTTTCATAGTAGTGTTATTACAATCAATTATGCAGTTTGATAACATTAGAAATACCAACAATACCTTTTACAGGGTCAAGTTGCAAACAAATATTTTTACTAGCATTTTATCCTATGCTAGTTGAATATTATTCTCAATCTGGAAATTTTTACTGGTAACAACACTGCTTACCTGCTTGGAACTTGTAAAAGAAGCATCATTCCATTGCGTTAGCTGTAAGCTAAGTAAGCCCCGATCTCATCTAAGATTCTTTCCTACTTGACAAAAGAAAGTAATAACACACTTAGCATCAGATTAAGATGCAATTTCCTTTCTTGCTTTCTAAAACATAAACCGATGTGTTTAACATCCCTAACATAGTACTTCAAGATAAACTAATGAATTATAAAGAACTAAAGAAATATAATGCTCTTTGTTAATTATTACTGTTTGAGTAACTACTAACACTTATTGGTTCATTGGCAATGACATCCTTGGACATTTTAAGTTACATGAAAAATTTTAAATTTTTATGAATTTTTGGGTTATTACAATTGTGATGTCCAGCAGATCAACATGAAGCTTATAGCAACTTAAAGGTGCTCACAGTGTAGACTCGTGAAGAGCAGGGAACTCCTTAGAAGGATGTATTCAATTTATAGAAGAGGCACACACATACAAGATGAAATAGATATGACAATGGTACATCTTTTTTTTTACTCATGTCTTGTATATAAGTCTTCTTTTATTCACATAAATAGCTATTATCCCACCAATAATTGCTAACTGCTTCAATTAAATGTAGGTTATTATCATGTAATATGACACTTGTTAAATACACTAATAATTAGTCGAGTTGGGTCATTATGGCCTTTATTAAGCACACAAACATATTAACACATGGTTAGATTACTTAAATCATTGTTACCCTTATTGTATTATTAAGGCTATTTTCATGCCACTACACCCCATCCCCACCCCATCACTTAATACAAAAGTTTTAACCTCTATTGCAAAGAAGGAGAAATATAATACTTGAACCATATTGTTTCAACTCAAACTATTTGTTACTTATACTCTCCTTAGATGTTTTTGGAACTAGATAAGTTTTCATCACCTTTAATGTATCCTTATGCTGAAGGTAGCATCCACCTAGGAAACTATCCATGTGGTTTCATTAGGTTGCCCATTAACGACATAAATACTACGTTGGGTTCTATCATTGTGACCTTTTTTAAATACACTAACATACTAACACATGGTTGGGTCACATAGTCATTTGAATAGGTTACTTAGTCATTGTCACCCTTATTACCCTAAGGTTATTTTCATGTCACTACTCGCCATCCCCACCCTTTCCCATCCCACCCCTTAATAAAAAAGTTTCAACATCTATTTCAAATAAGAAGAAAGATAACACTCAAAATATATTCTTTCAACTCAATTTATTTTCTACTTCTCTCCTTGGATGCTTATGTAAGTAGCCAAGTTTTCATCACCTCCATGTATTCTCATGCTGGAGGTAGCATCCACCTTGGAATACATCAATGGCGCTCCATCAGGTTTCCCAATAAAGACACTAATACTACGCTTGGTAGGGTCATTACGACCTTTGTTAAACACGCTCACATACTAATGCATGGTTGGGTTACTTCATCATTGTTACCCTTATTACATTAATATTATTTTCATGTCACTACTCCACAACTCCAACCCACCCCTTAATACAAAATTTTTAACATCTATTGCAAAGAAGAAGAAACACAACACTTGGACCATATTCTTTTAACTCAAACTATTTGGTACATCTACTCTCCTTGAATGATTTTGGAAGTAACTGATTTTACATCACCTCCATGTATCCTCCTGCTGAATATAGCATTCACCTACGATACTATCCATGTTGCTCCAATATCTTTCCAATCACCCTCAAGTTGAAGGTAGACTCACCTTCATATTAGGGCCACTGACCCACCAAAGGAAACCTCCATCCTAAGCATTACCTCATATTGTTATTCTTGTTCAAAGGATTCACCTTATAGACTACCTTTCAGTAGTAGAAATTCCACTACCTCATTATTATTAGTATCACCAATTCACCACCCCCTTCATCATGCTTGGCAAAATAAGGTTAAATTTCTTCTTTGTCCCTTTAAGTATATCAATTTCCCGCCATCTACAATTCCAAGAAACATCCATAACGATGACATATTCTTTCTTTATTCATTTTTATTTTCTTGTTTATGTGGCATTTAACCAAAAATATCTTCTATATATTCTTCTATTTAGTTGCACCTATATGTTTATCTTCTACAAAAATAGAAGATATTTTTCCAATGGTTGTGTAGGTAATTGCCCAAGTGTAAAGACTACATTACTAGAAGTTGGTGTGAATAGGTTAACAACATTGCCTTAGCATTCTCCTCCACAACTTACCCTTGCTTCTGCTAACTGTGATAGTATTGATCTTGATTCTTAGCATGTTTATGTGACTAGACATGCTCCCTCCACTACCCATGATCTTAACCTTGATTGATTGTTATTTTAAATTAAGTTTAATTTTTTTGCTTTTGATCTAAACAAAATATTGAGTTCATCCCATATTTTATTGGAGTTTTTTGAGAGACGTAAGTGGTGCATCTATGTATCTTAAATCTTTAAACCTATTATGAACATGGTCCTTCTTTTTCACGTCCCCAACCCTTACTCAACGGAGAGGATGCGACTAACCTCTATCAACCCGGGCAATCTAGCCCCCATGAACATAATACATATATAAACAATACATTGAAATAGAACATACATAAGTATAAACAGATGCACAATGAAATCTACAGCGGAATCATAATTCATTCAATTCAACACATTCATGCATTCAACATGTTCATGATAATTTAATAATAATTCATAAGCAAATACAGTTGCAGAACTTAAATAAACAAGAATACTTATCTTTGGAGAAGCTTGTTCCGCAACCAGCTATGTCACTGCAACGTTCCACCCAACCATAGGACAATGTGCTCTTTAATCTCTTAGCAACAATGCCACCCCCGAGCTGGCCATGATTTTCCCCAAGGAATAAGGAACACTGGTTCCCCATAGCCAAGGATACAATAAAATTCAGTCAAGCCAACACAATTGGGTTTATCAGACTTACACAGGTAGTGGTTTAGACTTAGAAAAATTCACATGAGACACAACCAAGCCAACATATGGGTTTATCAGGCTACTAGCCAAGCCATCCTTCCATCTGGGTTTATCAGGCTACCAAGGAGGTGGAAAAACTGACTGCTAAGCTAGTGAGCTCAACCCCATAGCTATGGCCACCCACACCGAATATAACATGATTTCTAAACAATTACACACCCAACATAAGGAAGCATTCCCTTCTTTGCTACATAGTCATGTTGGAGACATTTACCACCATACACACTCATTTTGGTCAATTTGTCCTAGTTAAAACACTATCCTAAGTTTTATTGACTTAATTGACATCAGAGGAGCATTGTATGACATCAGCATGAGCACACCCATGCCTACCTTCAGTCAAGGAGGAAAACTAAGTCTTCTCCTTCATTCGGGGAGGCTATCTGGAGCACTCCAGGGGTGATCTGAGTGTCATAAATGCACTTAATGGATAACTGATGGTTATAATCAGTTCAATAGGGAAGTGAAGGCGCCTCATTTCATTAAATTGATTATTTAATTAATATTTAATGAACTGGAGTCAACAGGGGCGCCTCCAACCACTTCTGATGGTCAGTTAGACTTAAGTTAACCTCATCGGGGTTCATTGGAGTTTTTGATGCACTACCACTTGTTGGTTGACTTGTAGTGACATGTGTCTGAGCTACTTTTAGTTAGAATTAGTCATTTATTGCACTCCAACTTCAGTTAGGACTCAGTCGAGTCAATTAGGGTTTTGATTAGTGGTTAACTTGAGTGTTTATTGTGGTTTACATTCAGTTAAGCTAGACTCACTCATTCAATTTGAATGACCTCCTTGGGAATTTGAATTGTCTTGGAATTCATGCATCTGGCATGATTATTTTATTGTATCATTATTCTTTCATTTGATTATACAGAGTTGCTACTTCCATTACAACACCATTTTGCCAATTTTATGCATATTTGTTTGAATTCTTTGTGAGACTATGTTTTCAGTTCCTAGACCACTGTGAAAAATTAATATGGTATCAGAGATCATGGAGGGACGAAGCTTAGATCTCTCAAAAACAAGGTTTTTGACAGATCTTGCATGAAAAATTGAGCAAAGCTAAAAAATTCCAGCACTGCACCAGAAGACAAGGCTTACCCCTTAATACCCCAAGCAAGGAAATTGTTGGTCAAGCTTGCTTGATCAATTATGCTGGGTGTGATGAAAGCCTAAATTGTGCAGGATGTCTGACCTTATGGTGCCCCTTTTGTTGTGATTTGCAGGTTTTTAACAGGTGAAAGCATTCGCTCCAGCAGTTTCAGATGGCTTCTTCCGTAGAACTCTTGACTCCGTTCAATTTCCACTCATGGAAAGGAAACATGGAGATCCAGCTACATGCCAGAGGACTCTATAGGGTCACTATGGACACTGAAGAAGAGCCTGATTCTGTGATAGACAAAGCTAGATTCTTGAACAATAAAGATGAAGCATTCGGATTCTTGTGCCTCTCTGTTTTCCAGAATCTTCTTTTCCATCTCTCGAAATTGAAGACTCCAAAGGAAATATGGGACAAACTAGAAACCCTGTATGGAAAATAGGATGATTTGAGAGTATACCAGATTGAGAATGAGTTGATGTCTCTCCAGCCTTCCAATTTCGAGACCTTCAATGATTTTTTCACAAAGTTCAAACACATTGTCTTACTATTGAAGCAATGTAAGGTGGATAAGGAGGATGATCAGCTCATCCTCGCCATACTCTCCAAACTTGGAGTTGATTATTTGGTGTTTGTCTCTACATTCCGTGTGGGGAAGCTCACAACCCCTGGATGGAAGATGCCTTCATTCAATGCCTTCATCAAGTCCCTAACAAGTGAACATGATAAGCTTGTCCAAATGGGGATCATCAGATCCTCCCATGATCAAGCCCTCCATGTCTCGGGGCCCAAATATTTGAAGGGTAAAGGAAAGTAGTAGAAGAGCCCAAAAACCAAATTTGAAGCTCCTAAGCCTAAAGTTGAAAACCAGTAGCATGAAGAGTCTTCCAGCTCAAAGAAGAACAAAGGAAAAGGGCATCATGGAAAGGAAAAAGTCAAGTGTTTATACTATGGGAAGGGATTCCACCCTGAACATGCCTACATGAAAAAGAATCTTGATGAAGCTACCTCTCTCCTTGAGAGAAATCACTTCAATCTTCCGGAAAGATTTCGGAGGAGAGATCAGCAAGATCGGGAACCACAACATGAAAGAGATCATGCCCTCATGGAAAGCACTTCGAAGTCCAAAGCACTCTTGATAGATTCTGCAGCTTCAAACCACATGATGGCTGAAAGAGACTCCTTCTCATATTTGGAGACCAGCAAATCCATTCCCATCCACATGGGAGATGACTCCACCATCATATCCGAAGGACAAGGTACTGTTGATCTTGAGCATGGCTATTTTTCAAATGTTCTGTATGTACCATCTTTGGCATCAAACCTCCTTAGTGTTTATCAAATGACACATATGGGAGTGCCCAAGAGAGTCTCCTTCATCCCGGATGATGTAGAGATCACAGAAATTGCATCTGGGAAACTTGTTGCAAAAGGCCTTGCAAACCATCATGCAAAAGCCTATGAGTTCTCCCATTTTGTGGTGGATGCAAAGCCCACCGCATTGCTGACTCATGGAAATGAAGTTAGTAGACTGTGGCATGATAGGTTCAACCATCTGAACTTCAAATACTTGCAGCAATTACAGAAGAATTATATGGTTGAAGGCCTCCCGATCATCAAGGCAACCACTGGAATTTGCAAGGGCTGTGTTGTTGGAAAGCACCCTGAGCATAAGTTCGATCGGGGGAAGGAAAGACGAGCATCATGCATCTTGGGACTGATACATTTTGATATCAGCGATCCCATGCCTATCACATCCATGAATGGATCAAGGTATGTTCTGACTTTCATTGATCATTTTTCCACGTACACATGGGTCTTCTTTATCAAAAAGAAGTCAGAAGTTTGTGAAAAATTCACTGAATTGAAGGCCTTGATTGAGAATGCATTTGGCCAAAAGATCAAGATCTTGATATTTGATAATGGCAGGGATTATATCAGTAATTATTTACTACACATATGTTCCAAAATTGGTATTCAGGTCCAGCATTCAGTTCCCTACACTCCCCAGCAGAACGGTGTAGCAGAGAGGAAGAATCAATCTCTCAAGGAGATGACCACCTGTATGTTGGAATCAAAGAAGTTGGCTGCAAATTTGTGGGTAGAAGCCATGCATGCTGTAGAATATATTCAAAACATATTTCCACACTCATCTGTGAAAGGGAAGACCCCTTTTGAAGCATACTTCAGACACAAGTTAGATGTGTCGAATCTGCGGGTGTTTGGGTCCACTGCATGGGCCTGAATTCCACTTGATAAAAGGAGGGATTTGCAACCGCAAAGCATAGAATGTATGTTTATTGGCTATCCTGATGAATCAAAAGGTTTCAAGCTGTTGGATATCAAAACAAAACAGATCATCATCGAAAGGAGTGTCAAGTTCGATGAGCCTCTTCAGGAGGTGGAATTAGTGAAGGAGAAAACTGCTGAATTTCCTTCCTATTCTACTGAATATTTGGATGATGAAATGTGGATGAAATTGGGGGTGATGACCCTGATTTGGATCCTCTAATTTCTGATATCAGTGTATAGAAAACTTTAGATGCTGAATCAGAACCTCAAGTACAAAATCATCTCCCAACATGGGCCCGACATACACTCTCCTCCGCAGGAGATAACATTGGAAATCCGGATGATCCAAGGAGAACCCGATCTGATTTCCAAAGAGTAGGTATTGCACTCTCTTGTCCTGATTATTTGCTATTTGATCTTGTTATTTGATGATAATTTCAGACCCTAAGTCTTACTACCATGCTCGGAAGGATCCGAGATGGCAAGTTGCCATTGATGAAGAGATGAATTCTCTTCAGAAAAGCACTACTTGGGAGCTAGTTTCTCTTCCTTCGGGAAGGAAATTGGTTCAATGCAAGTGGGTGTTTCAGAATAAGGTTTCTGAATATGGAAGCACCTACAAATATAAGGCAAGTCTGGTGGCAAAAGGTTTCTCCCAGGTCCAAGGTGTGGACTACCCCTAGACTTTTGCACCGGTTGCAAAAATGGACTCCATCCGCCTAGTTTTGGCAATTTCAGCATCTAAGCACTAGGAAGTGCATCATATGGATGTTAAGTCAGCATTTATACATGGATATATTCATGAGGAGATATACATGAAGCATCCTGAGGGCTACATTTCTGATCCAGCTTTGGTTTTCAAGCTAAAGAACTCACTATACGGGTTAAAACAGGCCCTAAGAGAGTGGTATTCCAAGATGGATGCCTTCCTTCTCTTGAAAAAATTCCAAAGGTGTAAATCAGATCCAAATGTGTATATACAAAAGCATGATGGGAATTTGATTATTATTGTTTTATATGTTGATGACTTACTGATCACAGGTAGCACAGTTGCTTCTATTTCAATAATCAAAACTGCTCTCCACAATGCATTTGAAATGAGCGATTTGGGGTTCTTAAAACAATTTTTGGGGCTCAAAACTGAGCAAAATTATGATGGAATACTAGTCACTCAGTACAAATACATATTAGACTTGTTAGTCAAGTTTAACATGGCTAAATGTAGAGCTGCTCCATTCCCTTTCCTTTCAGGGATTAGCCTTGAAGAAGGAAAAAACACACCTCCCATGGACTGCACTATTTATCGACAGCTGATTGGTAGCTTGTTGTACTTGAATCATTCTCGGCCTGATATCTATTATGTCATGAATTCTGTATCAAGATACATGCAACAGACCCATGATCTTCATTGGAAGGTGGCCAAGAGGATCCTCCAGTACATTCAGGGAACCAGGACCTAAGGCATTCACTATGCTGCAGACTCCGAGCTAGAGTTGGTTGGATACACAGATTCCAATTGGGTAGGTGATTCTATTGATCAGAATTCTACTTTTGGATGTGTCTTCATGTTTGGTGGTGGCCCCATTTTCTGGTCTAGAAAAAAGCAGGCCGCCATAGCATTGTCTTCAGCATAGGCCGAGTATCGAGGAGCGGTGAATGCTTGCATCCAAGTTGTTTGGTTGCAAGGCATTCTTTCAGATTTTGATCTTGGTAGTACTTTGTCCACTTTCCTCTTTTGTGACAATCAAAGTTCTATTAAGATATCCACAGATCCAGTTACCAGGCAGAGGACCAAGCATGCAGAGATACACATGCACTATATCAGGGAGCTAGTGCATGACAGGACCATCATTCTGCAATATTACCCGACTGATGAGCAGATTGCAGACATCTTCACTAGGATATTTTCAGAAAATAAGTTCACTTACCTCCATTCACTGTTGGGGGTGAGTTCATCAGGGTGATCCAACTACTTTCAGTGTTCAGCTTGAGGGGGGGTTTTTTCCACTGGGTTTTCCCTCTTTTCCTCACTTAGTTTATTTTGAGCATTGTTTGAGTTTTAGTATTATATAGGGTGACCTATGGCCTTTGTTTCCGGGGCCCTTGCATTCTTATGCACTTTATGTTTTTTACTTCTCCCGAGTATAGCTTAAGGGGGGGTGTTGGAGACATTTACCACCATACACACTCATTTTGGTCAATTTGCTCTAGTTAAACCACTATCCTAAGTTTTATTGACTTAATTGACATCAGAGGAGCACTGTATGACATCAGCATGAGCACACCCATGCCTACCTTCAGTAAAGGAGGTCAACTAAGTCTTCTCCTTCATTCGGGGAGGCTAACTAGAGCACTCTGGGGGTGATTTGAGTGTCATAAATGCACTTAATTGATAACTGATGGTTACAATCAGTTAAACAGAGCAGTGAAGGTTCCTCCTTTCATTAAATTGATTATTTAATTAATATTTAATGAAGTGGAGTCAATAGGGGTGCCTCCCACCATTTCTGATGGTCAGTTAGACTTCAGTTAACCTCATCGGGGTTCAATGGAGTTATTGATGTGCTACCACTTGTTGGTTGGCTTGCAGTGACATGTGTCTGAGCTACTTTCAATTAGAATTAGTCATTTATTGCACTCCAACTTCAGTTAGGACTTAGTTGAGTCAATTAGGGTTTTGATCAGTGGTTAACTTGAGTGTTTACTATGGCTTACATTTAGTTAAGCTAGACTCACTCATTCAATTCGAATGACCTCCTTGGGAATTTGAATTGTCTTAGCATTCATGCATTTGGCATGATTATTGTATTGTATCATTATTCTTTCATTTGATTATACAGAGCTGCTACTTCCATTGGATCACCATTTTGCCAATTTTATGCATATTTGTCTAATTTCTTTGTGAGACTGTGTTTTCAGTTCCTAGACCACTGTGAAAAATTAATAAGTCCCTTAGGCCATGCCTTCCCTTCTAGTGCTATTCAGGGCATGCCAAGAAGAAAATAAACTCTCTAGATTGGTCTGCGAGGTTCTTTCACACACTAGGTTTATCAAGCAAGTCTAGAATCTATTTCCATTCCTTCAATCAATTCAAATGCCAAATGTGGATGCACAAACAGGGATCTCATACCTGAGATTTATCGAAACGTAGCAGATGCTAGGGATTACAAACATACACATAAATTTACAAATTTCTGAACATTGCCATTTCCAAACCGATTGCTACAAAAATGCCAAAACGAAAACGTTTCCATTCTTTCCAATCAAAGACAAAAAATTGGATTCAAGGCAATCGTATTCAGGAAATAATTAACAAATAGGATAAATCATGAAGAAACACAATCCATATTGGAAAACTAGAAACGTGAAGGAGCAAATTGCTGAACAGGGGAAAATCGTGAAGGGTTCAGACTCAGAATCATTTTTTTGCTTGCTTGCTACTGCGTGAATGCCTAATTGGGTTTCCAAAAATGTTTTTGCTCAATCCAAATCGTGAGGGAAGGTGAAACGTTGCCGCATGAGGGAAAGGTGGTTTTTTTGGGTGATTTCTTGCCCAAGAAATTCAAAAAATGTTTTTTCCAAAGTGGGGCTCTTCCCAATTCGAATTTTTGCCCACTCTTCCAATCCCCCACTCCCTCATCCTTAGGAAAAATCATGCCCCCATCTCATTTAGTTGCGTTGACATAGCCGACTGTGGGTTTTAATTAAAAATTTCAATTTTAACATAATGTCCAGCAGTTAATGTTCAGCTAGCATAAAAAAATACCATCGACCACATCTTAATTGTCGAAACATAAACACTAAATTAATGGTGGGTCTTTTTCCTAGCTCCACACCATGATTATTTACATAATTTTATTTAAATACAAACGGTGTCAAAACTAGGGTATTACATTCCCCCCCCCCTTCAACAGCACTGTCCTCAGTGCTTTACAACGTTAAACAAAAATGCTTGCTGGTACTGCCCTCAGCAATCCACAGATTCAAACAAAAATGGATGTGCCAGTCGCATGGCATCCTCCAGCTCCCACATAGCTTCTTGAGGACCGTAGTGCTCCCATTGCACCTTCACATGTCCTACTGCTCAGTTCCAGAGCATTGTGACTTTCCTGGTGAGGGTGCACATAGGCTCAATTTGGAACTCTCCCTCTGGTTCCACCAGAATCACATCCCAATTTATTACATGGTTAGGATCATGTACATACTTCTTAAGCAAAGAAACATGAAAAACATTATGAGCTCTAGTGCTAGGAGGAAATGCAAGTCTATATGCAATTGTCCCTATTCTTTCAAGCACTTCAAATGGCCCATAGTATCTAGGTGACAACTTGGCACAACTTCTAAGCTTCAAGGAACTCTTATTTACCTTCACTCTGAGGTAAACATGATCCCCAACGCTGAACTCTTTGTTCACCCTATGCTTATCTGCATAACTTTTCTGTCTGTCCTGGGCTACCTTCAAATTCTGCCTAATCTTTACAACTTCCTACTCCATCTCCTTGAGCAATTCTGGACCAAGCACAACCCTGTTCACTGGATTATCCCAAGTCACTGGTGTCCTACACCTTCTGCCATACAAAGCTTCATATGGACTCATCCCCAAGGATTCCTGTTGTCCATTGTTATAAGCAAACTCTACTAGTTGTAAATAATCTTCCCACTTGGTTGGTTTGTCCATCACATACATGCGAAGTATGTCTTCCAGTACCTGGTTAACTCTCTTAGTCTGAGGATGGTAGGCAGTGCTGAAATTCAACTTTGTACCCAAATATGCAAACAACCCCTTCCAAAAATTGGAAGTGAACTTGACATCTCTGTCAGAGACTGTTTCCTTAGGCAATCCATGCAGTTTGAAAATATCCTTCATGAATATCTTTTCAATGTCATCAGTCTTATGCGTAGACTTAACTGGTATAAAATGTGTTGCCTTTGTCAACTTGTCTACCACAACCATGAAGGAATCATGTTGTGTCCAAGTCATTGGAAATCCTGTAATAAAATCCATGGAAATAACTTCCCATTTCCATTTTGGAATTGGCAAAGGATGCAAAAAACCTGCTGGATGTTGATGTTCAACCTTCACTTGCAGACACTTCATGCACCTTGAAATATATTCAGCCATGTCCTTTTTCATTCCTGGCCAAAAGTACTACTTCCTAGCTGTAGAAATCGTCTTCTGATATCCTGGGTGACCAGAATATGGAGCTTGATGGATCTCACCCATAACAACCCTCCTCAAATCTGCTACATTTGGAATATAAATTCTATTCTTATAGGTAAGAACTCCATATTCTTCCAATTTGTATCCCTCATACTTCTTTTCAAGGCTTTGCTGCCGCAATTTGTCCTTGACCCGTGTATACAATTCATCTTCAGCAACATGATTAGCAATCTCCTGCCTCAAATTTGATTGGCAAATACTAATGGATGCCACATGCATCTCCTGCACCTTCCTGCTGTCATCTACCTTATTCTCTTTTCCCTTTATGTGCTTTATTTCAAAATCAAAGTCACATAAAAACTCCAACCATCTCGCTTGCCAAGCATTCAGAGTAGGCTGATCAAACAAATACTTCAGACCACAATGGTCTATCCTTAGCTCAAATTTTCTTCCCATCAAGTAATATCTCCACATCTTGAGAGTATGTACTATGGCTGCAAGTTCTAGACATGAGTGGCATAGTTCTTCTCATGCTCCTTCAACTTTCTTGACTCATAACATATCACGTGGTTTTCCTGCATAAGAAGTGATAGAATGTGCAACCTTGGAGAATCCTTCAATGAATCTCCTGTAATATCCTGCAAGCCCCATAAAAGATCTTACCTCTATCACATTCTTGGAGTAGGCCAATTCTTAATAGCTTCAATCTTGTCAGGGTCTACATATATACCCTCATCTGAAATAATGTGTCCCAAGTACTGAATTCTATCCCTATAGAAGTCACACTTGCTTAGATTTGCATACAACTAACATTCTCTGAGCAATTGCAATGTTAGTCTCAAATGTTCTTCATGCTCTTCTTCATTCTTAGAATAAACAATAATTTCATCAAGGAAAACAAGAATGAATTTGTCCAAATACCTGCTGAAGACACTATTCATAAGGCACATAAATGTTGTCGGTGCATTTGTGAGACCAAATGGTACCACTGCAAACTCATAATGTCCATACCTTGTTCTGAAGGCTGTCTTATGAATGTCTTCATCCTTGATTCTCACCTGATGGTAACCAGACCTCAAGTCAATCTTGGAAAATACCTTTGCTCCTTTCATTTGATCAAGGAGGTCATCAATTCTTGGCAAGGGATGTTTGTTCCACATTTCCAACATTGGAGTGGTCCTCTGTTCTGTTGTGGATCTTTTGGCTTCTCTCCCATTGCTCTAGTTGGTTGCTTCTCAACTTGTGCTGGTTGCTTCTGTTGATTCCTGAAGTTAGAACGTTTGTAACCTTTCTTCCTTTGGTCAGACTTCTCACTCCTTTTGTCCTTCCATGTTTTCTGATAATTTGGCTTATTCTTGCTTTTCTCATAGCAATACTTAGCTTTTCTTATTGCTTCTTCCAGAGTTTTGGGTTCATAGAACTCAATTCGGTCTTTGTAGGACTGAGGCAGTCCACTCAGAAAATGCTGGACCTTTACCTTCTCATCTTTAATATACCTAACATATCTCAACAACTCCAAAAACTTATTGGCATACTCTTCCATAGTTTTCTGTCCCAATCTTAGCTCATGGAACTCTTTGATCTTGTCATCACAGTACCTATTAGAGAGGTAATTCTCCTTGAAATACTTCTGGAACTGCTTCCACACAATCTTCCTTTCATTGATTTTCTTTACTTGCCTGAAATTCTCCCACCATATGGATGATCTTTCGGTCAAATTGAAAATGGCTACTCTAGATTTCATATTCCCAGAATAGTCTTGGACTTGGAAATATTTCCTCATTCCCAGAAGCCAAGCTTTAGCTTCTTGGCCATTCTTTACCTCACCATTGAAGGTAGGCGGCCTTGCCTTCCTGAATTCATCTCATGAGTGGTTCTGGTAGTGCCTCCTTCTCTGATTCTTGTGAGAAGAAGAACTTAAATCTCCAGTGGACCCTTCAAAGTCATAGGAATCGCTAGGTGATCTCTTTTTTCTTCTAGCAGTGTTCTTACTCCCTTCTGTATTCTCTGTCTGGTCCCCTGAGTTCATATTTCTCTGAATATCTGTCAAACTTTGTAGCATGGTTGCATTCAGCTGATTCTGCTCCTCCTAAGCCTTAACCAATCTTTCATTATATTCGTTGTAAATCTGCATCTTCACCATTAGGCTTCTCATGGTGGCTTCAAAATCTAGGGGAGTCTCTTGCAATATTCTCCCATTAGACTCTGTTTTAGCATTTCCAATTTGGACATTTTCCCCCATATCATCTTCCTCATACTCATTGGGGTTCTGTACATCATCATGCAGGTTGTCGGTTCTCATGGCTAAACCACAACTCACTTTACCCAACTGCACTATTTGGAATGCTGCTTTTGAAGGTGACTATGATTCTGCAAAATGTGTTAATAACATAGTTGTTATCTACATAACATTCACATGAATCATCCACTACTTACCTTCACTTGGAAAAAATCATACATTGACAACTTTGCCCAAAACATAGAATTTTCTTTCACAAAGAATGACTATCTCAGGGGGACGACGGGGGTCAAGGGGGCTTGCCCCCTTGTGGCTCGCCACTACAGGGTGGGTCGACGGCAGTGCCCTTGTTTTGTTTGTTTGTAAATACTTCAATTTTGTACAATTTGGTACATAAACAGGCTGCCATTTTTCACTTTTTAGACCCCTGAAATCCCACTGAAAACATGTTGTTTCAGAGCAAATTTAAAAATTTTCACCTGTTGCGTCGGAATTTTTTTTGTCTTTCACCTGCTACAGCGGATCGATCTTCATCTTCCATCTATCGTAGTGGCTCCATTCTCGAATTTCTTCTGACATGGTGACTCCTTCCTCCTCATCCACCCGTCGTTACGGCTCCTTCCCTGTCTTCCATCCGCCGCTCGTCAGCTCGACTCACCTGATGCTCGTTGGCTTGACTCACCCGACGTTCATAGACTCCATCTTTGTCTTTCTTCTACCATTGTGGTTCAATCTTCAAATTCCTTTCGTCACATGTTGGCTTGATCTTCAAATTTCTTTCGCCGCACGTCGGCTCGATCTTCAAATTTCTTCGCTGCACGTTGGCTCGATCTTCAAATTTTCTCTGCCGCAAAGCGACTCTTTCCCCAACTTCCATCCGCAACTGTGGCCTCGATCTTCTTTTGCTCACCACTGCCAAGCTAACACTCTATCAATTTTATTTCCCTCAGCGGAGAAAAACTTGGTTTCTACCGCCGTTGCGGCTCGAAGCCCGAATTTCGCTCGCCGTTGCGGCTTGGTTCTCAAAATCCATTCGTCACACAATCACTTAGAAAATTTCTGAAAATTTTCTCTCCGTCGGCGAGATTTGGCTGTTTCATCCGCTGTGTCGGCAATGAATAGGGAAACACAACTGACGTATCGGCTCTATCTTTGTGACCTAGCTGCTACAATAGCTCATTCATGAAAACTTTCCCACTATTGCAGCTCTCCTTTAACCACCCCATCTACTACAGTGGCTCACATTTGGCTTTCTCAGCCACCAAGGAAAAGTGCTCAACACTTAAAAAAAATTCATACTTAGAAGAATTTAATTTTTTTTTCTCTGTCTTCTAACTGTTGAACATAGGGGTGATTCTACCTTTGTTAGCTATTCAACCTTGGGCCATAGAGGCCCAATACTGCAACCTAAAGCTCTGATACCACACTGTCACATCCCCAACCCTTACTCGACAGAGAGGATGCGACTAACCTCTATCAACCCAGGCAATCTAGCCCCCATGAACATAATACATATATAAAAAATACATTGAAATAGAACATACATAAGTATAAACAGATGCATAATGCAATCTACAGGTGAAGAATAATTCATTCAATTCAACACATTCATGATAATTCATAAGCAAATATAGTTAAAGAACTTAAATAAACAAGAATACTTATATTTGGAGAAGCTTGTCCCGTAACTAGCTATGTCGCTGCAACGTTCCACCCAACCATAGTCCAATGTTCTCTTTAATCTCTTAGCAACACTGCCACCCCTAAGCTGGGCATGATTTTCCCCAAGGAATAAGGAACACTAGCAGACTTTCCCCATAGCCAAGGATACAATAAAATTTAGTCAAGCCAACACAGTTGGGTTAATCAGACTTACACAGGCAGTGGTTTATACTTAGCCAAATTCACATGAGACACAACCAAGCCAACATATGGGTTTATCAGGCTACTAGCCAAGCCATCCTTTCAGTTGGGTTTATTAGGCTACCAAGGAGGCGGAAAGACTGACTGCTAAGCTAGTGAGCTCAACCCTAGAGCTATGGACATCCACACTGAATCTAGCCTGATTTCTAAACAATTACACAACCAACACAAGGAAGCATTCCCTTCTCTGCTACACAGTTCGAGTTAGGCCATGCCTTCCCTTCCAGTGCCATTCAGGGCATGCAAAGAAGAAAATCAACTCTCTAGATTGGTCTGTGAGGTTCTTTTACACACTAGGTTTTTCAAGCAATTCTAGACTATATTTCCAATCCTTCAATCAATTCAAATGCCAAACGTGGACGCACACATAGGGATCTCAGTCCTAAGATTTATCAAAACGTAGCAGATTCCAGGGATTACATACACACACAGAAATTTACAAATTTCTGAACATTGCCGGTGCTAGACCGATTACTGCAAAAATGCCAAAATGAAAATGTTGCTGGTCTTTCAAATCAAAGACACAAAATTGGATTCAGGGCAATCATATTCAGGAAACAATTCACAAACAAGAGAAAACATGAAGAAAACAATCCACAAAGGAAAAACAGAAACATGAAGGAACAAATTGCTGAACATGGGAAAATCGTGAAGGGTTCAGACTCGGAATCATTTTTTTTGCTTGCTTGCTACTGCGTGAATGCCCAATTGGGTTTCCAAAAACATTTTTTCTCAATCCAAATTGTGAGGGAAGGTGAAACGTTGCCACATGAGAGAAAGGTGGCCGTTTTTGGTGATTTCTTGCCCGAGAAATTCAAAAAACGTTTTTCCCAAAGTGGGAATCTTCCCAATTCAAATTTATTCCCACTCTTCCAATCCCCCACTCCCTCATCCTTACGAAAAATCATGCCCCCATCTCATTTAGTTGCGTTGACATAACCGACTGTGGGTTTTAATTAAAAATTGCAATTTTAACATAAGGTCCAGCTGTTAATGTTCAACTAGCATAAAAAATACCATCGACCACATCTTAATTGCTGAAACATAAACACTAAATCAATGGTGGGTCTTTTTCCTAGCTCCACACCATGATTATTTACATCATTTTATTTAAATGCAAACGGGGTCAAAACTGGGGTATTACATTTTTCTTCCAAGGAAAATATCATGGGGAAACCCAAGTGATGTTTGTTGATGGCATCCCTAGTAAAACATTGGTGTAGACTAGTGTTTCTCACCTAAGGGATTCAAATCAGGCACTTTCCAGCACATAGTGAGACAAATGCTCAACAACATTAGCAATAAATGGTTGAGATAACCCCTTAGGATATTTTATTAATTTGGTTCTATGATCTATAATCTCTAATATTCCATTCAATAAGATTGACTTGTTGTGTGGGTTTTTGCTTAGTTCTGTCTTAGATAGTGTATTGACCCCTTCAAGGTGATTGAGGACTTGGATGTGGAGACTTTTGCCTCTTTTTCCACCACTCTTTTGGTCTTGACTTATTCTAGCTTCCCTTGACATTTTGTCAATGATTTTTTGATCATGTAGTCATGTCTTCATTATGTCTCTATCTCTTTGTTTCTTTGAGCTAGTCTTTTAGCTATGTTCTTAGATCTTTATTGTTGCTACCAACATATTTAATGGAATTGCTTCCGCACTCCCACTTTTTGTATTACATTGGGTGTAGTCTTTTAGTCCCATTAACCTACTTTTGTGGTCATTGGTTAGACCTTAAAGATGTTATCTTACCTCATTTACTAATCCCCACACATTTTTCTGCATTAATTTCATCTATGCTTAACTTTATAGGCGTGGAAACTATTGCCGTTAAATTTATCAGCTGTGATTTCCATGTCAACAAAATATAGGAAATACCTCAAGTATTCTACTAAAAAACATTTCTCAAATTTTCAAAATCTTAAAAAATACCTCTAATTGCACCTTTGTCTGTTTTAGTGTAGTTTTCTAGAGCATCAAGATGAAATGGTGACATATTCTAGATAACACCATCTGAAGTATTAAATCTGAATGTCTGGTCTATTCAAGCTTTGGCAAGTATGGGCATCTGATCTGCATATGGCAAATAATGTTTCTGGTCTACTCTCATTCACCTTGTGTTGTTCTGGTATTCTCTTTTCTATGCTTGCGTCCATCGGTAGTGATCTGCAGTCTATGTTATCATATCCACCTGAAGAGTATCTAGGATCCAAATATGCTTGAGATACGTTTCTAGTTTGAAAGTGCTGGAGGTTTTGGTCAAGATCTATTTCTATCAAGTTGGAAACATAGAGCCAACCACTCCAAAAAATACCATTTTCTATATAAACACACATAAATACATAAAATAAAAAAGTATAACAAGTACTTGTATGGGCCCTGAAACCCTAATATATTCCTATTAAATTGCCCCACCCCCCATCCTAAAACACACAAGCATTAGTTTTTCATAGCAGTTTGCATTTTTTAGTTTGTGAGAGCGATTTGGAGTGAAGTATATTGGGAGATTGAAATTTTCTATGTTTTCGTTTAGTGTTTTTTTATGATATATATAATATATTGTTTCCCTGTGTCTTGGTCTTGACTTTAAAAAAATTTGATGGGTCCGTACTGTCATCCTGATCTGGATCTGTTTCCATGCAACTTAGTCAGCTATTCATTGGCTTTGATTTAATAGTTTGTCATATGCCCTTTGCCGTTGCAGGACAATGGTGTCTCTTCTGATATTTTATCTTTGCTTTGCTATGTGTCTTTATTTCTACTAGGTATATGCTATTGTGAGCAAAGTCATATCTTGCTGTATGCTATGTGTTTTCCTGTATATATGTCTGTTGATTGATTTTAGGGTCATTCTTGAAGGTCGTTGTTTCCAAATTGCTGAATGTGCCAATGGTTTTCATACTCTTTGTGTATCACCAGTTAGTGAATCCTTTTGTTTCTATGCTTGTTGGTCATGTCTTTGCTATCATGTTGATGTTTATTTTTAATATCCTTGCATATTTGTTATATGAGTTGTCTAAACAAGGGACCATTTTCCCCTGTTATCAGCTGGTTTTTACTAGTTTTTGGCCATGAATATTCATAGAATTTGCAAAACGCGCAAAAATACTGTTAGATCTTACAGAGTGTGAGTGTTGGGTTTTTTTTTGTCTTGTAATTTCATTTACATGCTTAAAATATCCCAACAAACAACATAAATTACAGATTTGTGGATTAAATTCTTCGAATTTTGGCTGACCTGAAAAGCAAAATCGTCCCCTAGTTAGACAACTCCTTTGTTATATTGGGTTGTGTGTCTTTGTGGATCAAAACCCGCCTTTTACTCTTCAATCATGTTTCTTTATATCATTTTCAATTTTCAACTTTTCAAGATTTAATTAATTCCAAGGTATAAAAATTGACTTTAAAAACCTCTTGCTTGCTTGATTTGGAGTCTCGTTAGATCGGTCTTCAGTTATTGGTCTTTATCTCTTGAGGTCCCCTTTTGGTTTATCTCATGCATGACATTCTCTTCTTGGCCCTATGATTTTGTATTATCATCAGTGAAGTGATTCTTGTATTGGCATTATAGTTTTATATGCTTAGGTTTTGGATCTTGATTATATATGCTTTTGTCTTGTTTTCATAGTGTTATAACATGAACTAACAGGTGTTGTTAAATCCCTAAAGAATGCAGCTAACTCAACTACATCTTAGAGGTGTTACCTACTGCTACCTCGATAACTACCTCCTTGCACTTCTGACTGACTCTTCTCCAACTGGAGGGGGCATTCCCTAGATATGATTGCTTGGATATGGAAGTGAGGGTGCAAAGGTGTTTTGAAGAGTTATCCCTAGAAAAATTTGAGATATTCAGAATAGTATAGATGACATAATGGTTTTAAAGACCAGTACCAATCCTAAGGCATTGGAGTCAGGGGAATAAGACCAATGAAGGGGTGTTAAGTTCATGAAAAAATTAGGGAGAATTAGATCCCATGCAATGGAAACCAATAAACCCTAATATGTTGCATCATAATTGTGAAAATCACTAGGATCTCCCTTACGATGCCAAATCAAAACTATGTTAATAAGGTGTGCCTTATACAATTGAGTATTCCAAGTTCCTACTCTATAAATATGATTTAGAACAATGTAATATCCATGCTTAAGGAAAAAAAGAAATGGAGGAATATTTCTCTCACAATCCTTCCAATGTGACAACATTATCCTTACATGGTCAAATAATAGATAAACAATGTTGTATGGGCACAAGAAGAGAGGGCACTCCTCAAAACCATTTGTGAACAACCATCAACTGTGAAATAAAACCACAATAACACTCCAAAAAGTGAGGCTTCTCTCCAAGAATGTGTCCATAGTATAACAAATCATGTTAAATTGTCCCAAATACCTAGGGCACTCCAAGGGATATGGTCAAATCCTCAACAAACAGGTTTCAAAACCAAGGACGCCTCCCAAAACCATGAGCTAATACCATCAAACTATGCACAAAACCATGGGATATGGTCAAATCCTCAACAAATAGGTTTCACAACTACCACACATGTGTTCCAAAGCAACTCTCAATGTGGTCAATAAAGCCAATGACCTCATCAATAGGATCCATAATGGGCCTCTAAATACATCACATGTGGTCCAAAGCAACTCTCAATGTGGTCAATCAAGCTAACGACCTCATCAATAGGCACCAAAATCCATGGAAATGCTCAGTCCAAGGAGGAGATAACTCATAGGAGCTATAATGGATCCATTAGAATAGTCTCCAATCCACATGTGTCAGGAAACCAAGGTCCCCAAGTGTAGCTCTCCACCATAATATGCCTAATAGCCATCAATAATGATCAAATACCAAAGTATATGCATAAATAAACCAATCTAATGAAGTAATAATTAATACAACATCAAGCTTAAGTAATGTTAGTCTAACATGATAATAAACATAACATATACTTACAATTACACTTCTATAACTCATTGATTAAGACTTGATGATGCTCAACTATCCAAATCAATTTGGGGAGAATTGGTCTCGGCCTAGGGCGATGAGCTAGGGTTTGAGGCAGCGAGGGGATCGTGGGCCTGTAGAGATCTGGTGAGTGAAGGTAGACAAACACTAGGATAAGAAGGTGAATTATATGCAGTATCAGGTGGTGAGTTTGGTGGGGATGCGTAGGGAGGGGGCCGTACCCTCCGCTTGCAATCTCAAGAAAATGGCGGTGGAAAGGCAGCAGATGGAAGGACGTGATGATGGGGAGAGTGAGATCGGGGTTACTAGGGATGTGGAGATAGGATCTCGTAAGACAAGATAGGGCAAGTGTCTCCCACAATCCCAAGTGATCCCGAACCTTTATATTCGTTTAGAGAAACTAAGAGAAAAGGTAGAACTATGGAAGGCGAAAGCATTGATTGGAAAATTCATTGGGATATGGTTGAAAGAGGAGATATGGTACGATGGATCAAAAGTAATTGGAACCCCAAAGGGAATTATGATCTACACCTGATATCTAAGGGATTATTTACTATAATATTTTTCAACTAAGAGGATCGAGACAAGATTCTTGAAGGAGGTCCTTATTTCTTTTTATTGGATGGTCTTTACCTTAGAGCATGGAAGGAGAGGTTTAAACCAGAGAAAGAGGACATGAGGGTGGCCCCGGTTTGGATCCGTCTGTTCTCCCTTCCATGTGAGTAATGGGATATGGATATCTTCTAAGATATAGGAAAGATGTTAGGGGAATTAGTAAATATAAGAGAATATACAAAATAAAAAAGGTACACTGCTTTCGCTCGTATTTGTGTCTATATGTACCTATCTAAAGAACTTCCAGAAGCTATCATCTTGAAATGGGGAGATGGGGAATGGGTTCAACCAATAGATTATGAGCACATCCCATTTAGATGCAGGCAGTGCTATGACTATGGCCACTTCAGCTGGAACTATCCTAAGAGGGTTCAATAACCCCCTCAGAATAACCATCCTTAGGGGGCAGTGGAGGACAAAGAAGGTTTGGTCCAAGTCCGAAATAGGAAGAAGACTAGATGAAGGTTTCAACAACAACAAATCAAGGGCCACCAAGGGGGAGGTATAAATAGTAGCAATCCTTTTAAGATCTTGGAGGAAAAGGGGGATGAAGACGAAAAGGGGGGAAAGGTAGAAGGCCCAGAACTACCAAAGAAAGGAGAAAGAGGCGAGGTAGGTAAGGAGCAGGATCCAAAGGAACAAATAGAATCCATGGATAAGGATGGGGCCGAGGACATGGAACTAGGGGAGTTAGATCTGAACGAAATTGAGAAGGATTGTGAGAAGAAGGGGAAGGGGTATGTTTATAGAAGGCAATTAGAAATAATCCAAGAAGCGATCATCAATACGAGGCCCCGACATTAACTCAGGATAGTGATGGATCCTCAAAAGGGGAGAAAAAGGAAGCAACCAGAGGATGATATGAAACAAGGGAGAAAGACAAACAAACAAAGAATAATGGAGGTAGGGGTTAAAATCATAGAGTCAAGACAATTCCCAATGATAGTAGTGACTTTATCTAAAGTGAATAGGGTAAACCAATGAAGATAATATCCTGGAATATAAGGGGATGCAACTATCCCAGGAAAATTAAGACAATGGCAAGCAAGTTAAAAATGGAGAAACCAGATATCCTTTTTCTTCAGGAGACAAAGTGCAAATAAAAAACACTCGACAATTTAGGACAAAGGATTTGGAAAGGATGTAATGCTATGGTGGTACATGCCGTGGGGATGGTAAGAGGATTGGAGATCCTATGGAACCCTAACTCAACATGTTTAGCAGATTGGAGGGAGAATCATTTCACATTGTTATAAAATTTTACCATTCTTGAAATTGGGGTAAGGGGAACCCTTGCGAACATGTATGACCCAAGTGCTTTCCCCCCAAAACCATATTTTATAAAGTTATTGAGTTGGATAAAAGGTAAAATAGGTAATAGTACATGGATAGTGGGGGGGGGGATTTCAATATGATAACCTCGAAGGGAGAAAAGAAGGGGGGTCATAAGAATATGGATAAATTCCAGGAAGCTTTTAGAGCCTTTGTGGAACAAAGTCAACTGGTAGATATTGATATTGAAAACATATGGTATATGTGGAGAAACCGACAAGGAGGAATACACCATGTGGCATCTAGAACAAACAGATTCCTTGTCTTAGAGGACATAACCAGAGGAATAGGTGAATTTTCAGCTAGTGTCCTCCTGGCCGCAAGTTCAGACCATTGGACTATAGGCCTACAGTGGGATTGGTTGGACAACCCAATTTGAAAACCATTTAGATTTGAGCAATTATGGCTTGAACATAAATACTTTGAGGCCTTGGTACGTAAATCGTGGAAGGATATTGTTCCCCCATGGGGATAGGGATGTATCAATTCCAACAGAAGCTGAAGGCTTTGAAAGCTAGGATCCACATGTGGAATAAAGAAGACTTTGGGAATGTATCCCAAGACAAGAAAAGGTTGATCGAAGGCCTAGAGGACATTCAAAAAAAAGTATGGAGGAAGGGTGGGGAGAAGAACTTAGAAAACATGAGAAATATCTTCTCACTCTTCTTGAAGCTCGAGAAAGACAAGATGAGATTTTTTGGAAACAAAAGTCAAGAAACTAATGGCTTTAAGAATGAGAACAAAACACCAAATTATTCCATAACAAGGTAATCCAAAATCGTCAAAGTTCGAAGATTCACGAATTAAGAAAGAATGGGGGTGGTCAGGTAGAGACCAGGGGG
Organism: Pseudotsuga menziesii; assembly: GCA_001517045.1. NCBI lineage: Eukaryota > Viridiplantae > Streptophyta > Pinopsida > Pinales > Pinaceae > Pseudotsuga > Pseudotsuga menziesii. The sequence continues at coordinate 54,997 of LPNX010345536.1, forward strand.
GAGATAGAAGAAGAATTGATCCATCACTTTGAGGGAATCATGTCATAAGATCAAGTTTATAGGAACCTAGATATCGAAAAAAATCTCTAAACTCATACCTAGGGTTGTCACCCAAGAGCATTAGGAAATGTTGGTCAATCCCGTTGACCTTCAGGTGGTGGAGGGGGCTATGAAAAAAAACTACAGGGAAATCAACAAAAGGGAAAAGTCCAACCAGAATGACTTCAAATCAATTCCACGCAGAGATGATCCTATCCCCAAGTTGTTTAGGATGACTAATTCCTATGGATACAAGGCCTCCACTGGCACAAAGGTTCGTTATATCTATAATATATGTTCCTAGGAAAAGTGAGAAAAGACTCAAAGTAACTGGTTCCTAGACTAACCGTTTAAGGAAACTTAAACAAGGTGAAATGGATTGAAGATAGGATAGTTCCAAAATATAATAGGAAAAAAAACTAATTACTCAACATACAAACATGCAAATTAATATCAATATCTTTATCCACTTTAAATAAATATTACACAAAACATTGCAAATGCTTTGTTATCCCTCCAAGAAACTCCTCTAGGTTACAGCTCGAGGATGCCTGGTAACTTACAATGTTTTTGGGGTTTTCTAAAATGGATCAAGTCAGGTGACCTATATGACCTTCCACTCTCAAGATATGCATGAAACTCAATTAGGTACAAGGCTTTTAGTTACCACTGTTCAGAGGTTGACAATATAGTGCAGGGATGGAGAAATCATCATGCTGGCAGATTCATACATAAAACATATACATATAAATGGATAAATCATGATAAGGAAAACACTTATAATTTGAATCACATCAACATGCCAATAGGGTGACAACTATTAGACATTAATTAACTTGAATCTAACCTGAATAACCCATTCAAGCATAAGAAATAAAAGACATAAATGGAAGCTGAACAAATGATAACAAAAGAGCTTATATTAGGTCATGAGCAATATGAGAAGCTTGACAATAGTATTGGTCTACAAGTCCCCGAAGTTGAACCCTTTCAATAAAATAAGTTTTAGGCTTTATAGCCTTTACAAAAATACTCATATCCTGAAAACTTGGATCTGATTTAACAAAAATAAACAAAATAATTTTTTTTTGCAAAATTAGGTTAAAAAACCCTAATTAACTACTAGTCTAACTAACTGTAGATTTAGTTCACTGTATGAACCTTCAGATAACTAAGGTAAATGTTGGAAATCACTGCCACTGGCCCTTTGCTGGTAAAGTCACTATTTCACTTTGACAACTAAGTTTTGGTGGCCTTTTCTCCCTTTATGTCATAGTAAAATTGAAGCACACCTTCCATGATTTTTTCTTCAGCGTCCTTCATCTTCAGACTTTGTCCCTTAGCCATCCATGTTCGCCCACAACTAGTCCTACGTGTCAAAATTTAATTTTATGCCTTTGCCTGCTTTTAGTGGTTAAGAGGCCAAAATATCGAAACCGTTAGCTGCTGAAAGCGGGGCTTTCGGTGTCTAATGAATTTCCTCAGTGTCCACCTAAGCCATTGAAATCCCTGTTCTTCAAAAATTCTTGGGCCACCTCCAAAACTGTTATGTCAAGTTTTTCTGCTAAGATTTCTTCTTCAAGAGGTTCTGTATTAGGAGGGTTAACAACAACCTAGCTGGATTCTAGAGGCTGAAGGCTAACTGCAGCTTCAACTAGGGTTTCTGCTGTGAGGTGGTTGCTAGGGTTTAGCTTGGACTCCTTCATCTGTAGTTTCTGAAGACTGATCATCCTATACAATCTTGTGTTGTCTTTTAAGTACCTTGTATTCAGTCTCTTTAAGAAAATATACCTTTCTCTATGCTCTAGGTAATATTTATGCAATAGCTTGTTCCTACTGGTCAATGTAGCATTATTTCTCTTTACCTCTCTGACCAAAACTTCCATCTCATATACTTGCCTCAACAACTGATTTATCTTTTGATTCTTGGGATTTCTAGAGAAAGCCTTCTCTATTAGTTCCTCTTGCTCTTTTGGTGTAGGGGATGGTAGTTCTTCAGTCACTGCTACAATCTACAGAGCTAGGTCTGCACCTTCTTCTTGTTCCTCTTCTGAGTCTAAGTATGGTAGGTTCAAGATGTTCTCACTATGTGTTGTAACTTCTTGGGCCTTCTCACTGAAATCCAAGTTTATTTTGACCTTCTTGGCTTTGGAAGAGGAGGGAGGCTATTCTTCTGCTGCTGGGGATATAGACGTTCTCTTTATTCTCCCACTCCTTAGTGTGCTGGACTTTTTTGCAAGAGACTTCCCCTTTTCTTTTGGCTGAAGGCCTGTTTCAAATCCATTCCAAAACAAGAAATAAGGCCATGCCATATTCCTCCTTTTCAGAAACTCTTGGATCAACAGTTGGATAAGGACATGGTGAGACAGTCTGCCAGCAATCTTGGTTGGCTGAGCCTTCACCTGGTGTGCCATTTTTCCCAAACTCCTATGTAAGTAAAAGGGAAATTTTAGTGGGCTTTTACCTGTGAAGTGGTTCATTAATTTAAAATGGTAGATCATGGCTCTGTTATATCTTCCTTCACATGTTATGTAGACCATAATGGCCTTTAGCAGTTGCTGCCACCTCTCTTCTAACTAGGAGGATGGCACACTCTTCTTCCACACCACTCCTCTATGCTCAGGATTTAGGTAATACTTGAACTCTACATCCTTTGGTATGGTGGTTTTGAACCACTTTTCTCCTGTTCCAAGGAGTTCAGTCACTTCATTAATTACGGTCTCATCTATGTGGAATTCCTCTTTGCCTATGACTGCCTTGGAGCCATCAAATGAGAGAGCAAATGCCTCAGCCACCTGCTGATTTGAACCTTGTATCTTCTCACAAAACCTATAGCAGCCAACATCCTGGAAAAGTTTACAGACCTCTGGATGTGCTTCCAAAGAGATGATATCTCCCAAATCCTGCTTGAGAGCAGGTCCTCCCTTCTTCATCTTGCTGAATGCCACTCCTAGTTACCTACAAAAATAAGTTTAATTTCTATATGACGGGGTCTTAGCTGGCTGCTTCTCAGAGATGGTTTTCTAGTGGAGAAAAATGGTCAATTTGAGGGTGGGGTGTACTAAAGATTTGGCAATAATTATGAGGGCTTCATCCTTCATGATTGAGGCTGAGGTCAGAGGGTGATGTCTTCAGTTTATCTTTTTGAGACCCCTTGCCCAACAATGATATCAAAATTAGTCTGGATACTTGTTGGGCCTTTCTGCAGCTCTGTGGATAGGTGGAGGGAGAAAGAGGGTTTCATCACCTCAGTCATCATCAGTTTCACATAACGACCTTATTACTCATTCCATCACACAGTTACGCAACCTCACGTCCTTTTGGTGGTTTATCACACTTTGTAATGATCGCTGCTTGGTTGATGGGGTCTGATTTGACCGATTTCTAACCATTTCCATTTTTGCCTTTTCGTTGGTTAACAGTCTTCGGGATTTTTTCTCCTAGCCATTGAAACAATGGCTTTCGGTGGCTAATGAAATGATATCCCTTTTGCCTAAGCCACCGAAACTATTTACCCATGTCGTGGTGAAACTCAGCTTTCGACGGACAGTGGCCTCGCTGAATATTCATTTTAATTGCCGAAAGCCCGTCCTTTCGGTGGCTAATGAAACGTGAGAGCTTTCAACTAAGCCACTGAAAGCACTTTTTTCCCCAATGCCTTTTTTTCCCCTTTCGACGGTTAAACCCCTTCTTGGAATTTTCACTAAGCTTCCAAAAGCAACACTTTTCGGTGGCTAATGAGTCGTTTGAAGTCTTGTTGTAATCTCATAGATCACATAAGGTTACCAATAATACATACAAAAATACACAGAATATTCACAGATACAAGAGACAAGAACTGATAAGATGAACAGATTATATTATTCTCAATAGATCATACAAAGCCAAGAACTGAACTACGTTCTTGAGTGGCTCAACAGCCTAATATACAGGTTACAAACAGTTACAATCATAACTACCTGTCGGTTCACCGAACCGACACGACTATTAGTTAACAGACTAACTACTGTGTTTACTCAGCCGACCGATGTAGTCGGTCTCTCGACTTAGTCGGCTGATCGACTAAGTCGATCTTCGTTCAAGTCGACTTATGTCGACTTGATCCTTCTACATCTCCCCCACAAACAAAACACTTCTTCGTCCCGAAGAAAAAGGGAGGTAAAAAAAAAAATTAGATTAGAAGTACAACAAAATAGTCTGCAAAGGGAGACTGCTACTGAGGTGGGCTGTGCAGGCGAATAGTTGGTCTCTTCTGCACACAGACTTCGACTATTGCTGGTGCTGTGATGGCAAGCTGATGTTGAAAGTCTGTCCAGGTCTGCAAGGCTTTCTGAATGTCGATAGTAAGAGTAGTAAGATTTGATAGTACCGACATTTTCTCTGCCATGGCCATCTCTGCAATATTTTCCATGTTGGGGCCCAACAGCTGATTGTGTTCTTCCGCGGTCTCAAGGAGTCTCTTCATCTGCGGACAGATGTTGTCGACTTTCTCCAAGTTGGGAAGGGCGTGCTGAACCCACTGGTGTGCCTCACGTTCCAACTGCTGCAGCTTAGTGTTTTCCATCACTATTTGTTCCTCGACTGACTGCCTCAGTTCTGTCTCAGTCGACTTCCTTCTTTCCAAGGCCTAAATGCCTTGTCTGGTCTGCCTCGTCCGACTATAGAGCTGCCCATAATGAGTAGGCCAATCTCGGAGTACTTCCTCAGTTACAATGGATTCCTCCATGTGGTCTTGTAGAAGTTTGTGAGCCTCCGAGAATGCTGTGTGTTGAGTCAGGAGCAGTCGGACAGTTTCTTCTTTTCGCCCGGCCGTAGTCTCGTGGAGGTGGGTCTGTATGGTCGACACCAAACCTTCAAACAGCTGATATGCTCTGTCCAGCGGTCGGTCGGTAGCAGTGTCGACAGGTCCTGGAGCAACAGTCTGTACAAGAGACCTGCATTTGTCGAGAAACTCGACTTCTTGAGGCTCCTTATCCGCTAGCTGTTTCCTTAGTCGGGTCGTCCTTCGCTTCGACTCTTTTGCTAGGGTATTGAGTAGCTGGCCAACCTCTGAGTCGGTCAATGAGCTTACATCCCGTAAGCTGATCCTTAGCTGATCTGGTCGAGGAAGAGGCTCTGTTGGCTCCTTTGCTGGCTCTGTTGGTTTGTCGGGAGGACCTGCAGAAGTGGAAGGTGGGTCAGAGGTCGAAGGGGTGTGTGTCGGAAGGGTTGGTTCAGTGGTCGGGGGTTTTTCAGTTTGGGGAGGTGGTATGTCCACCTCCGGCTGTGGTGATGAGGGTGGTCTCGGCTGTGAATCAGGCGGGGGTGGAGGTGGTGGAGATGATGGTGGTGGGGGTGGTGATGGTGCGGAGGAAGGGTATCCTGATCCTCGGGGTGGTGATGGTGCGGAGGAAGGGTATCCTGATCCTGGGGGTGATGGAGAATGGTGTTGGGGACTTTGGCCGGAAGATATAACGTCTTCTTCCGGTGGGACTTGGTAATCGGTGAAGGTCTGTTCATGTCCCGCAATGTCACCACTGTCATGCACCCTTGTAAAGACAGTTGTTTGGTGTGCGTATGTCTTGTCGCTTGCTTTAAGGGGGGTTGTTGTCTTGATTGTCTGCGCTGTTTTGAACAATGCAGGCAGTGTTGCAAAGAAAGCTCTAAGCTCCTGGTCCGAGCTTGCCCTGGCTCTAAGTGCTTCAGGGATAACTTGTGCAAAGGCTTCGGGGGATATGTCGGCTTGCTGCACTGGTGCTTGCTCTTCGACTATTTTAGTCGGAGATGGACGAGGAGGAGTCGTCACCAGGTCGACCACATCTTCGGACAGTGGTGTTGTTTTGGCCTTCTTTGGCCGACCTTCCGGAGCTCCTGCTTCGACAAAACGTTGAAACTGGGTTTCAACAGTGACTTTATTTGCTCTGGCATCCTCGACTATATCGAGTGCTGAGGCTGCCAGTTCGTCGTCGTCATCTGTAGAGTCAGCAAGGACAAGCTTGCGCTTACCTTTGCCTTGCTGACGATTTTGCAATTTGATGTTCCTTCTGGAAATAGCGATCTCCTTTGCCAGTTTCTTGAGAATGCTCTTAGACACAGCATACTCAGGGTTGTCTTCCTCGACTTCTCCTGTCGGGGTCTGAGCGGGGTCGACCGTCTGAGTAGCCGGGGGAGCTGTTTGTTGTGCTGGTGGTGGTGTCTATTGTTGTTCGGTCGGAGGGTCCACGACTGGTGCAGTCGGATGCTTCACTATTAAGTGCACCCGACCAGGAGTGCCAATTGGAGTGTCCTGCGTCACAAAAGTGCTGATAGACAGGTGCAGCTCGTAGTCTTCCTCCTTCTCTTGGTCGGTCAGAGGTTCGACTATAGAAAAGTCGACCTGTTTGGCAGCCTCCGGGACTTGAAGTTTGGTTTTTGTCTGCCTAGACAACTCCCGAAAGATATGCTCGACTGTGGGATAGTAGTCGAGGTCCCTGGCATTGGAATCCTGAGTGTTTGACGACCACACGGATGTATGGTCGAGCTCCAGCTGGATGTGTGAGTCGGCTGGGAGGTGTCGTCGGATGTTCTGGGGCACCCTCCACCTTGTCGTGCGCAGCTTAAGCTGCTGGAACCAGTTTTCCATGAAGACCTTTCCTTGGTTGAGTTCATGCACAGTTCCTTTTTGTGAAAAGGGTTTGAACCTGTGCATTTCAAACCTAGTCGGCTCACGGAAGACAGGACTGCCTTCCGGACAGATATAGTACATTGCAATCCAAATAATTAAGGAGGGGAATTTGATAATACCTCCTGTTTCCTGACAGCGCTCGCATATGGTTTTAACCAAGTCGGCGAGGTAGTCTGCCCATCGGAAAATGCGGCCGTTGTTTGTAATCTGTTCGACCGCGTCCAGAATTTCCAGCTTGAGGTCACTGCTGCGACCAGCCAAAGTAAGAGTAATGACGATGATTTTCGCCACAATTTGTGGAGTTCGTGCCTCGATCTGAATGATCATCATACCCTTGGAGTTCTTGCCCGTCGTCGAACCTGTAAAGTGTTCGACTAGTCCTTCCTTGATCCCAATGGGGACCGGGTCTCCTTGATTTGATAGACCAGTCAGTCGGGAGTTAACCTCTCCATTAATGTCGACTGGTCGGTCAAAGTAAAATCTGCCGTTGTGGTAACGACTGATGATGAATTTGACCGCGGCTTCCTTTGTACCAGTGAAGCTGGCTATAATAGGTGCGTTTGCATAGGAATAGATGGTGCTACGCCTAACTTTCTCGGCCTGCGGGGTCATCCGTCGGTCTTCAAACGCCCATTCTTGAATCTCCGTCCATAGCTTTTGAAATGGACCCTCCTGGACTTTTGCGTTTTGGATCCGTTTGAGTCGCTAGAGTAGGGGTGACTCGGCTGCCTGAAGTTCTTGGGCCTTAGCCGAAGCTCTGGTGCGTTTTGGTGCCATGGTTTCTGACTGCTCAGACTGGTCGGAATTCTTACAGGGTTCACAAATTTCAGTCGACTGGGAGTTTGAATGCTCAGTAGGTGCGTGGTGTGGTAAATGAACTGTGGGATGTCCATTATTTATAGGTGCGGGTGGGGTGGAGTGTCGAACTGGGTGAATTAATGGTGGACTTGACAGGCCAACTGCAACACTCGAGTGCGATTTCGTGAATCTGGGGTGGGGATCGAGGCCATTAATGCGGGATGGGACGCTCCAGGTCGGCGGTCGGTGTCGGTGGTGAGAACGGTCGACATGGTCGGTCGATGAAGATGGTCGATGGAAATGAAGTCGGTTGTCGAATGGGTGAGTGGCTGTCATGATGGTGTTTTTTGGGTGTACGGTTTATGGTTGTTGGAATTTTTGTATCTTGTTTTATAGGTTTTTGGTGTCAGTTAAGACCGTTTATATGATTTTTTTTTTTTTTCAATTTTTGTATCGTTTAAGTCGGGCTCCATTAACAAGCTTCTGAAATACCAGGCCCTGCAATGTTTTTAGTCGGACCGACCCATT
>LPNX010345541.1:7518-59664 GCA_001517045.1 Pseudotsuga menziesii
TGAAATTTAAATCAATTTCATTGGCTAACACATGATGACATGGGATTTGAATAAAAGTTAAAAGGCTCATTTTGAGTTGAAATTTCCTCTAATGGGAATTGGACATCCTATTATGTTAACATAGACTTGTGATATCCACTTGGTGCAAATTGTAAAGAAGTCAATTTGTTGTAGTTGTTCGACTTGGAATTTGGAACACAGGTAAAAAAGCATTAGAAATCTTTTAAGATATTTTATACTATGCTTTGCATACATCAACCTTTCTGAATTCATGCTCAGTGGAACAGTTAAAAGGAGATTTGTTGGATTTTGATTTCATCTTTTAGAATGTGATATATGTCTATGCAAAATTAGCAAGAAATATGCTATTGGTTTGGAGTATTTGGATTTCCATTGAGTTAAGAAGTTCCTATAAGGACTTTCTCACACACATATATGCACATCATACCTTGAAAAGTTGAATGCAAGAGTACTTTGTGGATACAAGGGGTTATAAGTAGATGAATAAATTGATAACAAAAAAAATGTAAGTTACAGTTCCATAAGATTTATGTTCAAACCACTTGCAAGAACCATCCCTTTGTCTTTCCCTGTGTTATCTATATTTGCATTGTGTGCAAATTATAAACATCTAAAATAATCAGAATTTTAAAAAATCAGAACTCACTTTATAGTTTAAGGCTTTCTTTTTCTCAAACAAAGACAAGAGAGACCCTCATGCTTTGCTACTCTAGATTGAAAAGTGAAAACCAATCACAAAAGAACTGAATTTGAAATTTTGAAACAGACAGTAACTCTAACTTAGTTTTTCTTAACAAGGAATAATGAAAGTTTATTGTTGAAAATCGAATGTATTAACAAATATCACGTAGACAGCATTTGTAAGACCAAGAAATAGGTTATATAACACATACTACTTATAAGCACGAGCATAATGGAAACACAAGAAATATCATCACATTAAACTGTATAGAACTAGTATGATTACATTACTAGCTTGATGGGTCTCATAGTAATACATAACTCGTATGATTCAATACCATGTGTAATCTGAGTTATTACTAGCGTATACACTTTCTTTAACCGGGTAGCAGTATGAGGTTATTGAGTTAAAAATGGTGATCAAAGGTAACCAATATACTAGATTTTTCTACAAGGGAATGAAGTAACATAGAAGCTTAACTAGAACATCATGCTTAACCAAGGAAACTTTGTGAAAATAGATGAAGAATACATGCATAGCAACAATGAAATAAAACCCTTATGATAAGAATAGATTTCTAAGTCATCAATTCTTATAGGGTTTTTCAAAATTATTGATCCTCCATTAGATTAGTAACTTGTTGATTCGATCTTAATAACTTAAAATATATAACTGACTTTGGAACGATGGTCATCAAATCCCACTAGATAAAACCATAAAATCCCAACTCTATAATTAGCTATAAATTGACTTTGTGTAGTCCAAGAACCTTACTAATATACGTTTTAAGGATCGTTTATTCCCAAAAAACCAAAATAATAGTCTTATAGAGCGCCCTAAACATGCTAAGAAGAACCTAATGCAGCATTAAGTGTGGGTACATGATTTCTTTTGAGCTCCCCTTCTGTTCGTGGTCTCGCTCCCGCTCGAGCTTCTGTCCTAAGCCTGGATTCGATCGATTTATGATATGGATAACAACTCCGATCACATATATAGTTGGGGCCGACCGAGGAGAGCTCTTACCCAGACCAGATCAGTAACAATACAACATTCGATGCATAGGGTCTGCTAAAGGATCACATTTTAATATAATACGTTCATCGACAGCATGCCGAAAAAACACCATACTAGTTACCAAACCACTACGTACCAGTCCATACCATACCCATAAAGCTACAACAGCTACAGGTCGATATGGGGTTTTGAATCCCCGCTTCCAAATTACCTTGTCCTAGCTTTCCCATGAGCTCAGGGATCTTACAGGACTTTTTATAAAGAGACTACCAAACCGGTAAATACATCTTTCTCGGTATAATAAATTATCTAGGGCCCTTATTGCCACATCTGTTGTGTCTTGGAGGATTCTCAGTGAGTATTAGATATGGATCTGTTAAAATAACATATCTGCATTATCGTCCTAGCTAAAGCCCATTGTATGGATATAAAACAAAATCCATAGGTCAAAGCCACCTTGAGCAACTGGTAATTGCTCCTGACCCGATAATGTCCATGCCAAACCAACTAAAATCCCAACTTGGATATATATAGATAATGACTATTGGTTACATACTTATTCCTCTTCTTACTTGACTTGTTTAAGTCATTCCTTCAATACTGCAGGAATTCATTCATGCACTCATCTTAAGATGGAGTGTTTAATTGATTGGACTAACTTTATAAATTAATTATTGAGTGATTGGTTGGACTCATCATGTGAGGAATTATGCTTGTCAGTGGACCGAATCATCCAATGATGAGTGATATCTTGTGTCCTGATTCCAGGAATTTCAGGAATTTTGAAGATTAATGATAAATATGAATTTCTTAATGAATGAAAGCATGATTATGACTAATATGGTTGGGACCCTGTAATGATGTTGTTAGATATTGGCTTTAGCTTCCCCATCAGGGAGCTCGGATTAGCCAAAATATTGGCTTGTCAATGTCCAGCCTCATCTAGCGAGATTGGCCCACCACGACTATGTGCTTATATTTCATTTGATGGAAAGCCCCACTAGCTAGCATTCCTTAGCCCGCCATCAATACTAAGCTAGCGATCCCAAGCCAGCAAGGCCCACCAGCAAGACCAGCCATTGGTGCCAATAAATAAAATCCATTTTATTATCCCCTATGAGCCATCATATTTTGTTTAGCCCCCTAAAAAAGCTTTGGAATATATGTGCAAAATTTTTATACTAGAGTATATAAATGGTTTTGGATACACAAAAGATACATTTATTCAATGATCTCTAGAACTGTATGCATCTATCAAAAAGTAGTTTAAGTAAACCGATGTGTTCTTTCAATAAACTATACATTGTAAAATCATCCATATGTAACTCTAATAACTTATGACTTAATCCTGAAAGGATGCAATAACAATATAGGAGAATACAAAACCAATCTGGGAGAATACAACCCAAAAGGCTATAATAACAATCTAGGAGAATACAGAACAATCTAGGAGAATACAACAGGAGCCTTCTTTAATCTGAATGACATCACTCTATATGCGAAGGAACCCCCTGTAGTGAAGGTAGTTTTAGTAGCAATGCGAACTTGGTGATAGCCTAAAAATATATTAGTAAAGTAATAGGATTAGTTTACGACAACTTGATCGAGAACCTCGTTATTAAAAGGATTGGGAAAAGATAAAATGTACACATGCATAGTGAAAACTTCTTAACTATAAACGGACTATAATATCCTCTGTGGTATTCTTGTTTTGAATCAAATCTGAATCACAATAGGCTAACCCACGCAGCTTCATCTACTAGAAAGATTCAATATGTAACCAGCATTCTGTCAATTTATCATTTCACTTTCTTATTAAACCTGGACAATGCAATAGGAGCACTGCATTATCCATATCCATCCACTGCGGGAGTAAACATTTACTATATTATACCATAAAAAATTGGGCTCCACATTTATTATTTTGGGATCTACATTTATCATATTTTCCAGGCCAATAGTAACTGGACGGTAATCTTGAATTCCATACGTCTAGTAGAAAAAGGATGTTCGCGATAAATTCTTACAGTACTGGGATTAAAGCAGCAAGAGTTGTGTCGGTTTCAGACATTTACCAGTCTAATAACCAATTTTCATTTGGGCACAAACAAATGGAGAAAATATAGACGTGAAGGGGTTGCACTATAATGTTTCATACAGTAAATTATATTCCGTACTTTCCTTCCATAATGTTGATTTATTTTAATTGAATAAAACACTAGGTAAAAAAACAAACATGCAAGCATAGGAAAAAATTCCAGTAAATTGAGGTAAAAAGCATGAAGAATATTAAAATAGCTGAAGTTCTTGCAAACATCTAACAAATTGTAGAAACCATGATTTAAACATACAGATTTAATATCTATACATAAAAAATAACCATAGAAGAAAGAGGGCTTGCGTAGATTGCTCAAACCCTAGCCGAAAGAGTACTGAGTTGAGAAAATATCACAAGCCCTCACAAAAAACTTAACAAATCTCTATTGACAAGAATAGTGAATAAACCCGTACCCAGGAAAACATCTGACCAAAAACTGTAGAAACCTGATTTAAACATAAATATTTAATATCTATACATAAAAAATAACCATAGAAGAAAGAGGGAAAGAGGGCTTGAGCAGATCGCTCAAACCTTGGTCGAAAAAGTAATATCACAAGCCCTCATAGAAAACTTGAAAAATATATATTGACAAGAATAATAAAAAAACCCTTACCCAGGAAAACACAAGCCACAAATTGTATCAGAATTTTGACGGGAAAAATAATGGATGAATATGAAAACTCACCTGACAGTGGCAGTAGATAGATGACAGGAAAATATCCCTTTGCTTTGCAGGTTAAAAACTATGGAACCTTGATGATCCCCGTAGAAAGAGTGATGTAAGGGGTGGAAATGATCAAAGAGAAAGAAAAGAAAGCACGAGCAAATACTAAAATCTCTGCATTTGTAACGTAAGAGCTAAATATGCCCGCATGGGTGTGGCTCATTGGCGGTTTAGTTGTTATGAAGTCACTTGTTGTAAATTGGAGGTCACGAGTTCAAATCCCACCTGAATTTACCTGTGTCCCATGTACTGCAACAGGTGTGGGGAACCTAGGGGTATAGTGGTAGCAGGAATGGATCCCTGGACCCCGTGTCATGCGAGTACCAGCCCAACTCTAGTTACCGATTCCCCTAGTTACCAAAAAAAAAAAAACGTAAGAGCTAAATATAAATGCGATCCAAACTTATTTTCACCTCTGGCTTGAGTGGTCCTCATTTTCAGATTTTTAGGCCAAAGGCGTTTTTCTATTGAGTTCTTGTTTTTAGGCACAGTTCCCAAATCATCTTCCTTTTGTCAAATGAAAAAACCACACGTTCACTCCAATGGAAACCTGCCATGTTCACTTTCCCTCTGGTACATAGCCACTTCTCCACCGAAAGTGTGTTCCCGAGGTTTTCTTAGTGTTTTCAGTTTTATGGGCTACAATTATGTCCTCCCTCTCAGTCCTGTAGGTATTTTCCCCAAATTCACCTCGAACCCGACCTTGAATAGATAGTTTCTGATTTATGGATGTCATAGGTTCGATTAGTCAAGATTATGCTGATTATGATTATCCAGATGTTGCAGGTTCGATTTTCGGATATGGGGTGGGTTCTAATGTTTGGGACCTATTTGGGACATTATAGGTGCGATTTCAGGCTGTCCAGGTCTTTATCCAATTCACATGCTTCTTAGGATTGGGATTTTCTAAAAATTGCTATGGAACTTAGATTCACATAACAATGTTTGGAAGAAGAAGAGTTAATGGACTCTTTGTAATATTTTCTTGTCAGGAGCATTTGGATGCTCGAGGTAGTTGTTATTGTTGGAAAATTAAAGAAAACAATGGATGGTCTTTCTGCATTGGCACTTAAAGAACTAAAACAAAATGGATTGATGAAAATGGAATGCAAAGAAGATGCGATTTTAAAAATTTATGAAGTCCTTTTCATCTTGTATCAACATGGTGATTGAAATGTTGTGAAATTGAAGTATGATTTACATTTGCTATGATTGTTCAGTTGTAATAATGTGAAGTGTATGGAGCTTCACAAAAGGGGAATTAATAGCATCTTCGAATCTTGTGAATGGAATCAAACATTATAATGCAAATGTATGAGAAATATGAAGCTACATTGGTGGAGTGAAAATCCTTCAGGTTTGCATCTTTTTCTCTGTGTTTTCAATTAATGAAGTTGTCATGATAATTGTGGAACATTTTAACCACAATTTCATTACTTGGGTTCAAATTATATGAGCGATATATGCAACCTCATTTTATTGCACATACACTTCACTTTCAAAATCATCGTCGGAAGAGTTTTATTGCCGAAATCTCTTGGGACTTAACTTCAAAAACATATGATTATAGTCTCAAGGTATATACTTCATTAAGGATTCTTTTATTTGTGGAAAAAAGTAAGTTGTGACACTCCTAGAGGCTTTTGACATTGTGTTCACTTCATAAATGAAGTTTAATAATTTTTTCACATCATAAATTAAATTTAACTAGAAGTTGGAATCTCTTTATTAATAAAAGTACCCCTCAATTCGTACAATAGTTTGACACATGAAAATTTGATGAAACTTTAAATATGTAGTTTTATTTTTTGAAATGATATGAAAAATATTTTGGAATAGTCATAAAGGGCCATAGTATGAAGAGCGGATACATGCATTAAACCAATTTCTACAAGGCCTAAGCCAGAAGAATGATTTTTGGAAGCCATGGCAATATAATTGCTATGAACAAATGGAACCCAACTTCACAAGAATCGTCAAGCTTCCATTCCTTTTTGGTAGAGAAAATAAGTATTATGCTTAAACAAATTGAGACGGATGGAGAACCCAAGAGACGAGCATAGAAAGTGGCATACAACAGTATTTAATGTCAAAAAACTATTATGGGTTGTACAGGATAAATAACCACTTGCAACGAAAAAACTAAAATGGGTATGAACAATAAGAATATATACCATTTGCAAATGAAACATTAATTATAAATGTTTGGTTAAGAAATCCTATGTTGCTCACAACCTATGTCACCCTCGACTTGAGTACACCCTTCATCTCTGAAGCCATACGTTCAAGCTAATGCATTGTTGGCTCTTTCAAGTCCTCATGTTCCCACAACCCTCGCTCTTACATTTGTTTTGGGCTACTCATTCCCATTTTGTTTCTTGATGTTGAACCCAGGAAAATGTTGGAATAGGACTGACAACTTTGTCGATGGTGGGATTTTGTGAACTATATTTACCTTCCATTGTTATTTTAATTTATTTTTCATAATGTTTTTTCCATGTTTACCAAAGTTGGCATGGACACATTTTTTGAATGGAGACTTTTGAATGTTGTAAGCTACATTGAGTGCACTGCATTCACTTCACTCTCATCCAATTATTTCCTGTTGTTCTTCTATTCACAATAGTTTCATATTTAAGTTTGTAGGTCATCTATTATTTGGGTATCAATGTTGGACACAATACACCAACATAGATTCATCTAAACTTCTGATCTACCATGCACCATGTTCCTAGAGGATCAAATATCTTTAAGTGCAAACATTTTTAGAGTGCAAAATTTGAGAAGAGGTTTGCACCTTGATAGATTTGATCCCTCTCTACCCATTATAGATGGATCTATGTTGGTTTTATTATCAGAGAATTTTTAAAGGCTACTCATATCTTAGGTCATGATAAAATAACCCGAACTATAAAATTAGAAACTGAGAAATGTATAAGCTTTATTGAATAATAATTTGTACGAAATTCCTACCAACATTTTTTTGAAATAACTTATATCACAGAGATATGTAAGATAATAAGACATGGAGTCTACATTTTGTTTTTTGCAATCTCAATGCAGAAGATGTCCATATTGTTTTTAAATATTAAACTCCATTTTGTTACCATTATGAAATAATCTCAACTTGAATTTGTTACAAGTGATTTGAGGATTGAGTCTTTGCAGTGGAATGCAATAGGCTCTTCCAACTGTGTAAGACTTGCACATAAAAAACTTAAACTATATTGTTGAAATCAATGTAGCTAATTTGATCTGCATAACTATCTATTTTGTCTCTCTCTGGCTAGGTAGGACAAGGAATATGAGTTGCATAGAAGACATATGCAATCCCATGTAGAGGAGGCGGAGATAGGAAAGCCATAGGACCACAGAGAAGAAGTCGAGGTTGGTGGGTTGTAAGATACCTTAGATGACTTTTGTTCATCCTTGGATATGTGTAGTGAAAGATTTGATGTATCAATGCGTTTTAATTTGTTTATGAAAAGCAAATTAGTTATAACATTAAACTATTTTGAGATATTCCCATGGTCATGGGATAATATGTTGCAGTAGGAACATTAGAATTATATTGATTAATGAAAACTGTTATAATGTGATAATGATATTGATCCACGTTGAGGCACCATCATTAAGTTAATTAACATTGAAAATTTTGGAAGAAGACTCTATTTGGAATATGCAATTTCTTGTGATTGAATAGAAGATATAAGAAATTTTTTGTTGCTATTGAAATAAAGTACTAAATCCATGCATGTTGAAGCATGTTTATTTGTTCTATTCTTTTGTTCTATGTACGTGTTTTATTTTCAAGTTGAATTTGTATCAATGTTCCTCTCCCTCCTCTCATATTTTAACATCAGAGCGATATTGTTATTAGAGAAAAGTGTTTAGAACACAAGACCGAGTCAGAGATGAATATTAACACGTCAAAGCATGAGGTTGAAGGTTGTTGAAACAACATAGAGAAGCAATACATATAGGATTAGAAAGATCAAACAAAAACATGAAGAGACATTACATCAAATATAATGTTACCACTGTTATGCAAGCCTAGCATGACATACAAGAATTGATGTATAGATTTTATTGGTTCATCTTCAATACGTGAGGCACTGGCATACAAAGAATGATGACAACAAGGATATAACGAGTGGTAACATAATATTAATTGATAGTTCATGTTGTTGTTTTAATTATCAAATTAAGGTAGATTCAGGATGATTTCAATCACCATTTTTGGAACGCTTGGTGGAGACACCAGTGAAGCAATGTTGGGAATGATTTGATGATAATTGTGGTCCCTAAAGCAATATATAGGTACTTCAGATCCATGGGGTCCTCTTTTTGGATTCAAACCCTATTTGGGATAGAGATTCAGTTATGTAGAAGAGATTGTCATAGAATTTGGTAGTGTGTCGAATTATCAAGATGGTCTGGCCAGAGCTTTGAAAAGGAAATATGAAGGACGGAAAACTATTATAATTCAGAGAGTAAATTTAGATCCTAGTATTTTGACTTATGCAAATTCATTTCTTTGGAGGAAAATTCACTTGATCATTACATAAAAGAAAAGGAAGAAAACACTTCAACAGATGCCCTGGTCACTGAAGCTTCTGATGCTCTAGAATATAAGGTTATAACCATAGTGGCCACAGGATGTTGCAACACAATGACACCTAAAGTTTCAATGAAACAATGATGAGCAACACACCCATTGATGTTAAGGAATGTCAAGTGATTCCTACTGTTCTGAAGATGGTTTATTTTGATTAGAAAGGCCTTCTAGAGCTATGCTATTGGGATCGCCCCCCACCCCCTCGCTCCTGCTCCTAAAGCTCGCTTCCTTTGGAAGAGAGCTCCCAGTTTTGGGAGCACGCTCCTGAGGAACTCCCTTTCTTTCCTATACTAAAAGATCCTATACTAGGTTGATCGTTTGATGACAATGTTATGGTACCTCCCTTCTTTTCCAAACTCCTACAAAGGTTTTTATGGTTGAACAATTGATGATAGAGTTATAAATTGTAACTACTAGATGATTGATGTTACATGGTTTAATCCAATCATTCTATAGCTAATTCAACATCCTACATGTATTTTAGATATAAATCTATCAAAATATATTAAAATATATACTATACAAAAAACGCTCCCAAAATGGGAGCTTTTTCAAAATTTCACTTTTTGCTCCTTTCCCGCTCCCCGCTCCCAACAACATAGTTCTAAAGGAATGGGTGTCTAGCAGATCCGTTGACAGTAAATGTCCAACCAATGATTAGAAAGAGTTTAATAATAAATTTGAAGACACCTCGATATTACTTTTGCTCATTTGAATCACAGAGAAAGACACTATAGTAAATATATCTGCCGCAAGTTTTCCTCAAAGATTGGTCTTGTTACACAATATTTTACAGTGCACTCAACAGGGTAACTTAATCAAATATAGGGTGTAATTCCCGTAGTAGATGTCTAATAAGTAATTTATGCAGGGCCTGGTTTCTCTAGTGTATGTCTGGCACTTCAAGGTGTAGTTCTAATAGCAGATTTTTCCTTAGGTTGAATCATACAATTGCAAAAGGGGCACCTTATAGTTGGTGGTTGTATGTCAGCAAGTCACGTGTGAACCCTCTTCAAATATGGGAGCTCAACCAGTCAAAACAATGTAGTTTTAACATGTGCATGCTAATGTGATAAAATTAGAGAAAGATAGTGATTAAGGATAGGTAATATTGGCACTTACACAACAGTTAGGGAGCACATGCATGGAGAAAATATGATGTTTGTTATAGTCAACATGCAGGGCACCTTTACACGCCATGATTACAATCATTTACATGCCACTATGATAAATCAAGACCCAAAAGTACTATCACATGAATCATGATCATTGACATTGAAATTGATATATCTGAAGTTATGTCATACATTTTCCAAACACAATTCCTATCTTTAAACCTGGTGCAATTCCTAGCGTGGTTCCTTTCAAAATTTCTAGCATTATTCTAGGCGTTATACCTAGATCTATACTTGGCACTATGCTGGATTTTTTCTAAGCGCAATTACTGGCTCTATACTTGGTGCTATGTTGGATGTTTTTCCTACTGAAATTCATGGCACAATTCATGTCGCTAACCATGGATTAATATATGGTACTATGCTATTCAAAACGTTTTTTTGGAGGCTATTCTTTGCGTTATATGGGATGTTTTTTTGGACGCTAATTGAGACATTAACTTGGATGCTAATTGGGATGATAATTGTGACGCTAATTGGGACACTAATTGGGATGCTATCTAGCATCCAAAATAGCATCAAATTTTAAAAATGGACGCTAATTGGGATGCTAATTGGGACATTATTTGGGACGCTAATTGGGACATTAATTGGGATGCTAATTAGCGTCCAAAATAGCACCAACTTTTAAAAATGGACGCAAATAATGCCATTAAAAGTTCCATCTCATGGAAAAGCATCCACTTTGTCCAAAAAATGATGAAAAATACACTAAAAGTGATAGTGGACGCTAAAAAGGAAGCTAAAAGAGACGCTAATCACAGGGTTTTGTTGTAGTGATAGGGTGCCCCACAAGTCGGTGGTTGGGGTGAATCCATTTGAAGCACTACATGGGTATAAGCCCAATGTCTCTCATCTTAGAGTTTTTGGTTCCAAATCTTGGGCCAAGATACCACTTGACAAGAGAGAGGCCTTCCAATCCCAAAGTAGCGAATGCATTCTGCTAGGATATGCAGATGATGAAAAAGCTTACAAACTGGTGGAGGTTTGCTACTAGAATATGCTTCATTGAAAGAAGTGTCCAGTTCAAAGAAGATCAGCTGCATGATACTTCTCCAGTAGCACAGGAAGGTATAACCATTTCTCATCCTATTTTTTAAGATGATGATGATGTGCTACATGTTTCAGATTCAGATGAAGAAGATCACATACAACATGATCCTATTATTGAGACTGAATCTCAATAGATTCTAAATCCAAATCCAATACCCATTCCAAATCAGAAGCCTAAACCCATATGGGCTCAAAAGCTTCTTGATGCAGCTAGAAGTAGTGTTGGAGTTCCAGAAGACAAAATAAGAACTAGGTCCCAGTATCAGAATGAGCATGCTACACTATCTATCACATAATGGTGCAGCAAAGTTCTAGGTCAGTGCTACTTGATGATGGCGAATTATCAACTACATGGCCCACGGAAGCAAAGATTTGATCATTCCCTACCTTCACCATCCAACAGAACCAAACAGAGTCATCAGTTCAGAAGTACACTGAGAGGTCTACTGATGGACCATGCTGCTGCATAGAGCTGCAATTTTTTGCGGCAGTGTTTTGCTCAGGTTATTTTTGTAAGGAGGAATCTTCTTTCTTTCTTCTAAGGAGGAATCTTATTTTTCCTACTTATTTTTGAGGGGGGGGAGGGTGGGGGGGGGTTCCCATGAGGTTTCCCCCTGTTTCCTCAGTTGTACTAAGCAACATTTTTTTATTATCTTCTAGATTGTATTTTGGTGGCCTATGGTCTNTTGGTGGCCTATGGTCTTGTTACCAGGGCCCACAGTTGTCCAAGTTAGGATTCAGGGGGAGTGTTATGATTATTAATCCTCCCTTTGTCAAATGTCTATTAGATTAATCATTGTCTAACTTAGGAACCTTAAATTAATTAAATGATTCCACTAGTGCAATTGGGTCCACATGGCCTAATGGGTCCACATGTACCAATCATTGAAGTGTGGGGGACAATGCTAGAGGTTAACTACAACTTACTGCATGTGCATGCATGAGTGGGGGTGCGTCCTAGACCAATCCCTACATTTTAGGAGCCACTAGGAGTCCCAGCACCAACCTTCTTCAGTTAGTTTGTGTTAGAACTAGTTAGTCTTAGTTAGCCCTCAGTTACAATCAATTACTTCATAGTCAGTTAGTCTAGCGCTACTAATACATGGATAATGCATGGTTGCATGGGGAGGAGCGCTTTTTTTACCTACATCTCTCTCAGTTGCACTCAGTTAACTAGTTGTTACTGCATGTTGGAGTTATTGGTCATCGGGACTTGTCTATTTGGACTCCGATATTGATTGGGAGAGCTTAAGTTAGAGATTCAGTTAGATAAAGTCTTATCCACTTGGAGGATTCAAATTCATTACTCATGCATTCAAATTCTACCTATTTGTAGTCTATTGTAAACCGGATATTATTATGATGAATATACTATAAATTCCTGAGCAATACTTACCTGTTTCATGTGTGGTTTGTTTTGCTTAGTTTGTATGTTCATTCTCCATTCAAATGCTGCAACATAATCAGAACTATATGCCTGAAGATCTAAATGGAATTCAAATTCTAACACTCTTGACGTGATATCACTGCTAGGAAAAGCATTCTTGGTGTACTTTCCCAAAGCACACCCTCTACATACCTCATTGTGCTCTGTGCTGAACTCTGGAAACCATGTAACCATATATCTCAACATACACAAGGCTGGATGATGCATATGATCCATCCTCCCAGGCCACGGCTCACAAAGCTCGTTTTCGCTGCTATGTGCCAAGGCATGTTGAGGCTGAAACAAGAGCTTGTACATTTTCCCACATCTGAATCCAATGGTGTAGGAAGCAGATGGTCCTGCAGTCTTGGGAAAAACATGCACATGTCCATCCAGGCAGGACACCCAAGACCCGTATCCTCGATAATGGAAACTTAAACCAAGTTTTTCTTCATCCCAGGTGTTAACGCTTAGAATATACCCACGTTGTGGAAAGGTAGCTCCTGAGGTAACATCATAACCACTTTAGACTATATTTCTGACCTAATACAGTCAGAGAGGGATCTCTCACTATTTACAGAGTTTTCATACTCAAGATATTCAATCAAATATAGTCAGAAGGTTAGATTTCTGATAGAACCAGTTTGTTTTTATAAAGTTTGGTGCGACAGTCATGGAGGAAACCATTGGGTAATGGAGTCAACGATCAGATCTAAAATAGGTTGTAGAAGGTAGGAAATCTGAAGGTTTACGAATAGAGGCAAGGTAGGCACCCTTTCCTCAATCTCGAGGTATTAGCAAGTTTAATAGCAGACAGTGGGAGACAGCCCATCAAACAAAGCACCTAACTAGGGTGAATTCTGTGAGACTTTAGAAGAAAATGTTCTGAAAATGCTTGAACAATGGACCTAGAGGATGCAAAATGAATTTTGTACCATATACACTAATATTCAAGCATGAAAGAAAATACAAAATGGAGTGCGAAACAGGATAGACTGGCACATAGAGAAATTACTTATTGAAGAAAAAGATGGCACGGGAATCTATGCCATGAAAGGTTTAACATTCCTCCTCTGCAATTTTATTCATTTCTGGAAAAGTGAGGCCTATTACAATGCAGAGCCTCTTCGCTCTTGAAAACCCAAACCCTCTCCCCTCCACGGGGAGCCAATTTATAACGTTTCAAACCCCGAGGCTAATCCTTGAAATAGGTCCTGAAACTATTTATGGTCATAATCAAAACACTAACAACTAGAGTGTGGTACTTCTACCACAGTTTACATATATTTAATAGACATTATGGAGCAAATGTGTGTGTTTGGCATGGATGGCAGCACGATGTTTCTAGTTCTAAGCTTGTGGTCCATGAAAACGATATCTTAGCATGATTCTGGTGGCTCGTCGATGACTAGGCCAGAACCATTTTTCTATCTATCGAGTCAACAAGGTGTCCTTTCCTTTGGGTTCATTCCATGCTCAAAGGAACTTTTCTGCATGGGCTCAAAGCTTGACAAGGATTTTATATCCTTTCTGTGCTTATCCTTCTTCACAGCTTTCCCCCTTGCTTCTAGCAGAAACAAGCCTCTACAATGGCTTATCATTCTTGTACTGCTCACCACCGCCGAAAAATATGGCAGACGGGGTGCATGAAAGCTATGATGAAGACTTTGGACCCCTGATTCTCCAGCACAAGCATTCGCTCCTACTAGTCGTCGCTAAACATGGTAATCATGTACTGAGGCTTTGGGGGCAGTGACTGCATCCGGGGGTTCTTGAGGGGCACTTACGGGAACTGAAAGCCAGGCACCACACAGCTGAGGGGATGGCTATCTGAAAACAGGTGTATTTCTCAAAGTGCTTGACGTCCTTTCCCCGATGGTTGGTGATTCCCTGGTGTGAAAAACTAGGGCAATAGATGAGCATGGAATCAAGGTCACCAACCAACAGCACACCTATACTAACAAGCTTCTCGAGCCAGATTGCCATTGCAAATTTATCAAAATCATCGAAACCTCTTGGCAGAATGATACCTTGAGTTTGCTTCTACACTAACTCATCCTATGCGCATTAATGGCTATCAAAGGTGGTGTTTATATAGGATTGGAAAACAACACAGGGATAACTTGTTAGCATTTTTGCACATTTCATCATCTAGTATCTTGGTGACGACACGAGCGAGCACATGAGACGAAGGATTCCTTTCCCGCTGGAGATCTAGTCACGCTGCCTTATCTACTGTGGCATTTCATTATTGGCAGTAGAAAATACTTTGAGCTTTACCGTGCCTAGCCAACCATACACTTCAAAGCATATGGACTAGACATTTTCTTGCCCTTTCGTTCCTATGACGACAATACAAGAACAATTATTTCGCCGTGCTTTCTTTGCTACCTGTGGCAATTAGATTTGCTTCTCCACATCTTAGATTTTGATGATATCCTTGTCATTGCACACACCATCCACACGGCGGATATCCAGTTTTTGGTGAGATGGCGCTACCACGTGGATGATTTATCCTATAGGTGTATCACAAATGGAATTGGGTAAATTAATTAACTGTCGGGAAGGCAGATCGTATATGAGGGCGTCTTTTCCACGTAGATTTTTTTTAATTTTTTTATTTTTCATAACCCTCGTGTTTCTTCATGCACTCAGTACTGTACATTTGTTCATGTTTACAATCTAAGCCCTCGATACACCAAATCTTCATACCCAAAACTCAACACTATCAACCTGCACAGCTTGATTTGGGGAGATCAATATCCACCGTCGATCTCTAAACTACTTTCATCGGGACCATTCAACTTTGAGAAATTTAGTATTATGCCCATCCTTTCTCATCTGATCGTTCGAGCAACTTCTGATCGCGGAGTTCTTCTGACCCGTTGATCCAGCCAATCTCTTGTTTCGACAATAGATCTTCACAACCCATACCACTTTTCGCAGATCAAAATCGTTACTTTCTCCATGCTAGTTCGATTTGTGGAATTGTTTTAGACCGCAGATCTATCTCCGCCTTCATCTCAATCGTCTGATTTTCTTGTTGATTAACTCTTTTCGCGATTTGAAAAAGTTTCACCTTCCGAGTAGGTTCACCATGTGGAATAATTTAGGGCCATTGATCTTACATTATATGTCAATCTTGACCCTCCAACATCACACCCATTTAACAGGCTCTGCAAATCTCAATATTAAATTCTTCCTTGCACCTCTTCTCTGCGAAATGTTTTTCCTCCGTCGATCTTCACCATCGTGAATCTGAACCGTCGAAGCTCAACACACTTTACCCTTATTCCGCTACTGCGTGTTTCAATATATAGAAAAACCTATCATCGTAGATCAGAACCCACTCTCCATCCGACAACTCCCGATGACAGAACTTGCTAACCAGATAACCTGAAAGGCGCTTACACAAAATTTCATCAAATAGGGCCATTTTCAAACCTTTCAAGTCCATAATTCAAAAGTTTCAAACATAGTGCTAACAACTTGCTCCACGAGGGATGTTATCCTCCCAGTGACGTAGCAAAGAATCCCATAGACCAGGTGCAAAATCCCTTGGGTTTCCCCCAATTTTTCTTTGAAACCCTCAATCTAATCTGAGCTAAACCATAAAATGAACCACTGCTGCAAACAAATTCCTGTCAATCTGTAAACTGTTACCTGGCCATACTTTGAAAACTGAAAATGACTGTAACTACAGACTTTAACCTGTAACTAAACTACGCTTGAAAATTAAACTAAAATAAAAACTGTTGAAAGAAATGCTCGCCATGTCAATCTTATTCATGCCTACCTATCCTACTTAAATCAGCACTGATGCTCAATCAAGTAAACTCTGACTTCAAATGAAGCCGATCAAGCAATTTATCCAATAATTATGTTTCTTCTTCATGCTTAATTAGAGTAAAAAAATAGGAATATAATGGCAAAAGGTTATGATGGAGAGTATGTCCTTTGCTGCAAACACATAACCCACTACCCCATCTGAAAAATATGTCCATATACTCTGCTACCAGATCATAAAAAGCAGGACAACCTTCAACATACTACGGTCATTTTCTTACCATCATTAGAAAGCTGTCCAAAATGCAACTCATCTTGCATACTGTCAAATTGATATTCAAAAAAACTTGTAAAGGAACTCTCATGACTGTTTTCAAATGAAATATCCACAATTTCATTCAAAATTTCTGAATTTAAAACTTCACCTTCCTTATATGCTTCAGCAAAAATATCGTTCTTTTCTCCAATAGAATTAAGCAAACAAAACCCTTCTTCTTGAGATGAAATTTTTGAATGTGAAAGATTTAAAGAAGCATCAATTTGCGAACCCCTACCTCTTTCTTTATAATCAAATTCCTCATTGCAAACCACTGATTTTTTCACATGCTGAGATTGACTGCATGATTGTTCACCCTCCTCATCTTCCACTTCTAAAAGGTTTATGAAATTTTCCATATCTTTAAATTTCTATTTATGTTTAGAGGCTCTAAGTCTTTGTTTTATCAGTTCAAATGAAGAATAACACAAAGGTAAACCGTCACCTTCAGCACCCTCATTATCCTTTCTTTTTTTAGCCCTTTGACTTTGGATTACAGTCAAATTTTCTTCACTAATGGGCCTTGAAATCACAAAATTTACAGCTGGTTTTTTAGGTACAACATCCAAGTATTCATCCTCATATTCATCATATATGGGCATACCGAAATCCATTTTAAAATCACCACTAACAGAATTTGTAACAGGATGACTGCAATCTTCAAAAAAAAAATTAGTAAAACCATCTTCTTTTACATTACTGGGCTGATCATTTCTCTGTTTACCAAGAGAAGGTTTGAGATGCAAAGAGAATGTTTCTTTTGTTTGTGTTTCTCAACCAAGTCTAATTTTTTTTCATTTTATCACCAATGTCTTGGTCTGAAAATCTCTTGGACATCTTGAGATTGATTGTCTTCAACCTCCAAACAATCAATAAACATGTGCTGCAATGTGACTGAATTTCTCTCCAAAAAAGGTAACGACAATTCAGGAGGAAAGGTAGTCGCATAGTAAAGTTTTGCAGCGTTTTCAAGAGGTTGGATTTATTTTGGCATGTTATAATAAAAACATGCAAACATCTTGTTAAAACTACACACATTTTAACCCTCATGCTTCTTCATGGAATAGAAACCTAAAAGTATTTAGTCTAATGGCCTTCTCTTACCCCAAAATTTCAAAAATATGTCAGAAAGATCTTCCCATGTATTGATGGATTCAAGCTGCAAGTGTTTAAACCATTCCTTAGCATCTCCTTGCAAAGTTTGAGAAAAATCCCTCATGCAAACATCATCATGTTCTACTTCAAAGAGGTCAAGGAAATGCTCAAAGTCTTGTAAATGTTTTTCAGCTGTAAGGTTCTTGGATTCTCCATCAAACTTAGGAAGGTACTTGTAGTGTTTTGTAGGGAAATAATGAAGAATAAGAGGTAAGTGATATTGGAAGAAACAGAGCTATGTGGAATGGATGTATTGTCAACTGCGGTTTCATGAGGCTCACAAGGGTGTTATTTAATGCCATGTGTTTTGAATGAAGGATCTTGATCAAAATCAAATGTACGAGAAGATGAAATAATTTCAGTTCGTAAAGAAGGATATATAGGAGTAAATTCATGGTTTTGTTTTGAGTGCAATGAACAATGGAAAAATATTTTGACAAGCTTAGGAAAAGATAGGAAACAATTTACAAGAAAGGATAAGGCATCTTGGAGAAAACTGAAACTTGAGTACCTTATCTTTTCATCATGAATTTCCAGGTTTTTTACAATGAGCTCATTTCCTTAGTAGAGTCTGTCGGTTCTCTTTGAAAACTTGATCTCTGGATCATGTCACCAATGGGGTCACTGAAAGCTACATTCTCTGAGAATGGAGTTGCCAGGGAAAATGTACAACCTTCTTGTGAATGTAGAAACTTCTATTTTCCCATAGAAATCTCTTTCTTGAAACTTTGCAATATTTGTCGTTCTTCCCAGGGCTGATATGCACCTTCGTCCTCGACAGTGGCGCCACTTGTTAACGCTCAGAATACACCCAGGTTGTGGAAAGGCAGCTCCCGAGGTAACATCAGAACCACTTTAGACTGTGTTTATGACCTAATACAGTTAGAGAGGGATCTCTCACTATTTATAGAGTTTTCATACTCAAGATATTCAATCAAAGACAATCAAAAGGTTAGATTTCTGATAGAACCAGTTTGTTTTTATAAATTTTGGTGGGACAATCATGGAGGAGACCATTAGGAAATGGAGTCAACGATCATATTTGAAATAGGTTGCAAAAGGTAGGAAATCTGAAGGTTTGCGGATAGAGGTAGGGTAGGAACCATTTCCTCAATCTAGAGGTATAAGCAGGTTGATTAGCAGACAGTGGGAGACAACCCATCAAATAGAGCACCTAACTAGGGTGAATTCTGCAAGACTTTAAAAGAAAATGTTATGAAAATGCTTGAACAATGGACCTAGAGAATGCAAGATGAATTCTAACCCATATACACTAATGTTCAAGCATGAAATAAAATACAAAATGGAGTGTGAAACAGGCACAGAGAAATTACTTATTGAAGAAAAAAATGGCACAAGATTATTTTCCATGAAAGGTTTAACATTCCTCCTCTGCAATTTTATTCATTTCTTGAAAATAGAAACCCGTTATAATGCAGAGCCTCTTCGCTCTTGAAAACCCAACCCCTCTCCCCTCTGTGGGGAGCCAGTTTATATTGTTTCATACCTCGAGGCTAATCCTCGAAATAGGACCTCAAATTGTTTACAGTCATAATCAAAACACTAACAACTAGAGTGTGGTACATCTGCCATGGTTTACATATATTTAACAGACATCATGGATCAAATACGTGTGTTTAGTCTAGATGGCAGCACGATCTTTCTGGTTATGAGCTCGCGGGCCATGAAAACGACGTCTCAGGATGCTTTTGGTTGCTCATCGCTGACTAGGCCCGAACCATTTGTCTTTTTGTCGAGTCAGCAACATGTCCTTTCCGTTGGGTTCATTCCATGCTAAAAGGCACCTTTCTGCATGGGCTCAAAGCTGGAAAAGGAGTTTATATCCTTTATGTGCTCAGCCTTCTTCACAGCTTTCCCCCTTGCTTCTGGCAGAAACAAGCCTCTGCAGTGGCTTTTCATTCTTGTACTTCTCACCACCGTAGAAAAAGATGACAGACAAGGTACATGAAAGCTATGATGAATACTTTGGACCCCTAATGCTCAAGAACAATCATTTTCTCCTACTAGCGCCGCTAAACATGGTCATCACGTTCCGAGGCTTTGGGGGAAGTGATTGCATTCGAGGGTTCTCAAGGGACACCGATAGGAAGTGAAAGCCTAGGCACCACCCAATTGAGGGGATGGCTATCTGAAAACAAGTGTATTTCGCAAAGTGCTTGACATCGTTTCCCCAATGGTTGGCGCTTCCCTGGTGTGAAAAACTAGGGCGATAGATGAGCATGGAATCAAGCTCACCAACCAACAACACACCGAGACTAACAAGCTTCTCAAACCAGATTGCCATTGCAAATTTATCAGAATCCTCAGAACCTATTGGAAGAATGATACCTCGAGTTTGCTTCTACACTAGCTCATCCTATGCACCTTAATGGCTCTGAAATGTGGTGTTTATATAGGATTGGAAAACTGGACACAGGGATGACCCGTCAGCATTTTCGCACATTTCATCATCGAGTAGCCTGATGATGACATGAGCGAGGACATGAGCGAAGGGATTCCTTTCCCATTGGAGATCTAGTCACGCTGCCTTATCTGCTACAGCATTTCATTATTAGTCACAGAAAAGACTTCGGGTGTTACCCTACCTGGTCGACCATACACTTCAGGGAATATGGACTAGACGTTTTTTTTCCCTTTCGTTCTTGTGATGACGATACCAGAACAATTATTTCACCGCGCTTTCCCTGCTACGTGTGGCGATCAGATTTGCTACTCCACATCTTATATTTTTTATGATATCCTTCTGATTTCACATGCTAGCCACACGACGAATATCCGGTTTTGGGTGAGATGGAACTGCCACGGGGATGATTTATCTTATAGGTGTATCACAAATGGCGTCAAGGAAATCAATTAACTGTCAGGAAGGAAAATCGCACGTGAGGGCGTCTTTTCCACGTAGATGTTTTTATAGTTTTTTATGTTGCATAACCCTTATGTTTCTCCATGCACTCAGTACCATAGATTTGTTCATCTTTGCAATCTAATCCCTCGATACACCAAATATGCATACCCAATACTCAACACTGTCAACCTGCACAACTTGATTTGGGGAGATCAATATCAACCGTCGATCTCTAAACTACCTTCATCAGGACCATTCAACCTTGAGAACTTTAGTATCTAGCCCATCCTTTCTCATCTGATCGTTCGAGCAACTTCTGATTGCGGAATGCTTCTCACCTGTTGATCCACCCAATCTCTTGTTCTGACCGTAGATCTTCACAGCCCCTATCACTTTCCGCAGATCGAAATCATTACATTCTCAGCGCTAGTTCGATCTACAGAATTGTTTTAGACTGCAGATCTATATCTGCCTTCATCTCAACCATCCGATTTTCTCTTTAATTAACCCTTTTCGCAATTTGAAAAAGTTTCTCCTTCCGAGCAGGCTCACTACGCGAAATAATTTAGGGCCATTGATCTTACCTTCTGCCAATCTCGACCCTCCAACATCACACCCATTTAATAGGGTCCATAAATCTCAATATTAAATTCTTCCTCGCACCTTCGCTTTGAAAAATATTTTTCCTTCGTCGATCTTCACCATCCTGAATCTGAACTGTCAAAGCTTAACACACTTTACCCTTATTCTGTTGCTGCGTGTTTCAATATATAGAAAAAATTATCACCGTAGATCAGAATCCACTCTCCATCCGATGGCTCTTGATGATAGAATTTGCTAACCAGATAACTTGAAAGGTTCTTACACAAAATTTCATCAAATAGGGTATTTTTCAAACCTTTTAAGTCCATAATTCAAAAGTTTCAAACATAGTGCTAACACCAGGTACATACAATACATCTCTCAAAACCATGGGACTCATGGAATCTCCCTGAAAAGTAATGGTCCCACACCCAACTGCTCTGACAACAAAGTCATCTCCCAACACTACTTCCACATAAGTATCTTCTTATGAAATCTTCGAGAACATCTCTCGAGCACCTGTCATGTGGCTCTAAGCTCCACTACCAATTTAACATGTGCTGGAAGTGGATGCACTATAAGAATGGTTTGTCAACAAGGAATACTACCTCTCACTATCAAAATCCGCACTGGTGATGATGGATTCTCTCTCTCTATCAACATGTCGAGTGCAAAGAGAAAATTCTATCTCAAATCTAGATGCAAAATACTAAACCTCTTCCGAAGTTGATTTCTGTTGCTTCTTCTTCTTCTTCTGTGGAGACTGCCCAACATAGTGCCCCATATGCTAACAAGCAAAGAACTTCACATTGCTCAAATCCTTCTTCTTCCCATCATGCTTCTTGGCCCCACCCTTCTTGAATTTTGTCTTCCCCTTTGCTGTCAAATCCACATCCTCCTCATCCTCCCTACTAGTAGAAGAACTGCCCTACAAAATACCCATCTGAGTCTCCTCCTGAACAAAATCATCACATATCCTTTCCCATGTAGGTAAGTTCTCTCTAGCTACCAAAGCCTCCACAAACATAGCCCAAGGATTTGAAACCCCATTAAAAGTTGTCCACACTAGCTCCGCATTAGGAACAACCTCCCCCAATATTGCAAGCTCATCTCTCACTTGAGAGATCCAAGTAAGGTAATATATCACAACCTCTCCTTTGACCATCTTGATGCTTTTCAACTTCTCCCTCAAAACCATCTTTTTGTTTTTGTTTGAGATTTGAAAAAATTCGGTCAAAGAATCCCACATCTCATATGCACGGGATTTACTTGAAATGCGTACAATCACATGGTTCTTAACTTCATCTAGGATAATCCTTCTCGACTTAATATGTTTCTTGTTGAAGGCGGCCAATGTTACTGCATCGGTAGAAGCGAGAATAACAATAGGATTGGCTGTAGTGTTTTTTACTACCTTATCTCAAAACTCATTTTCCTCCAACACAAGCAATATCCTAGCTTTCCATGGGACAAAATTCCCAGCCCCATCAAGCCTATCCTCCATCCTAAGTCCAGTAGCCATTGTCTCTACAATATTCAAGTTCCAACAAGGTGCTGTTAACTGTTGAAAGAAATTTTCTAAGTTCTGGAAATTACTTTCTGTCTGCAATAATTTTAATTTTCTGCCCAAGCTTGCTTTGATACCATGAAAGTTTTTCTGAGTTTTCAGCCACCCGGTTTCAATGTCAAAATTTTCAATGTTTAAAGCCCAACCCAGATTTAAAGGTTGGAAATTGCACAATATTTTCAGACAAATAAAACATTGTTGAAACTCACATTTAATGACAGAAAATAAAATAATAAATGAACACCATAAATTTTAGACTTAAAGATTTTTGGCAAACTTGCCCAGGAAAAACCCACAAGGGGAAAACCTGTTAGGAGAGAGAGATTTTTATTTATTTAGCAAAATATAGAATCACCAAGTACAGTATAAAATACAACTTATCTGCACTACATTAAATTCACCCATAACTTCCTCATTTTTTGAGCTAAATTCCTCCTTGTTTTCTGTGCCAAAACAGAACCTCGTTTTATGTGCCCACAGCCTCAAAAACTGTGCAGAAATCAAACCTCAATGTGTGTGCAAAAGGTACAGTCCATACAGACCTCAAAAATCATGCTTGAGTATGGCCTGGATTTCTTTTCAAAGTATGGCCTCGTTTTATGTGCCAACCTTCTTGATATTTGTGCTAAGAATTTCCTCGAAATTCGTGCCCCAAAAATCTATGTTGTACAGTCTCTTTGGGATGCATGCTGAACTAAATGTCTTTACCTTGAAAAATATGTTGCATGGAAAATCGTGTTGCCTCGAAGTTTGTGCCTCTCCTCTCTCTCTTCTCTCTCCTTCACTTTCTTCTCGAAAATGCAAAAAGTGAAAGTGTTTTTACTTCTCTTTCATTTTTGGTGAAAACCCTAGGGTAAGTGAAAGGTCTTATAATCCAACGGTTGAGATTGGATAAGATGAGTGGATGAGATTAAATGCTCATTAAATCTCATTTAAAGTTAGTTTCACTCATCTCACTTAAATTTTTCCAAAAAGTGACTTTATTCTCTAAAGTCAAATTAAATGTTCATCTCAAATCATTTAATGCAAGGGTCACTTTATTTCTCCATTTTAAGTGACTAAGGCAAAAGTCACCTAGGAAAACACTTTCGAGTTTTTCCAAACCAAACCATCAATAACACATATGCGTTATAGATTTCATATTTGAACTTGCGTTTTGGATTTATATATTGGCACTAAAAAGTGGATCTATCTTTGTGCACGCGCCCATATATATATATGTTTGCCAAAAAACTCAAACCTTGCACATACCAAATTAATCTACTTACTCTTTTATAAATCCTATGGTTTTTTTTATATATATTATTTTACTCTATTAAAAAAATTGAAAACGAGTAAATATATCTTTAAGAACATCTACTTATAACACCTAAACGACCAAAAACAAGGGTATTAGCTATTGACAACGTCCATGCTCTGATAAATGTTTATATTAATACCAGCTAAAAGAAAATATCCATGCATATCAAATTTGAGGGTATATATCTAGGCCATCTCTATTGGAAAACCAAGCTAGAGCTATCGAACAACCACGCCATAGCTACTGAACACCAAAACATAGAATAGAACAAATTTATAAACATCTAAAAGGGCCTATGTTTTTGCAGTGAGAGGCTCTTTACAACATAGTATGAGGGAGATATTGTAACGTTATGTAACGTTACTCATGTAAATGTCTTCCATAAAAAAATGTTGGCCACAAAAACAACACAATATGGAGGAGATGTTGTAATGTTCTTACTTAACAAAAAAATAAAAAATAAAAAATTGAATTATTGGCAAAAAAAATGTTGGTCATGCACATGGTTTTAAAACCATGTGCAAGGCCTTCTAAACAACCCATGGTTTTATTATACATGGTTTAGGAAAGCCTTGCAAATGGTTTTAAAACCATGTGCAAGGCCTCCTAAACAACCCATGGTTTTATTGTAAATGGTTTAGGAGGTCTATTTAGGAGGTAGATGCAAATGGTTTTAATACCATGTGCAAGGCCTCCTAAACAACCCATAGTTTTAGGAAGGCCTTGCACATGGTTTTAAAACCATGTATGGGGGAGATGTAATGTTCTTTCCTAACAAAATAAAAAATATTATATGTCGGCCTAGGATTTGGATATATACTGGTTTTACTACAAATCACTTTAACTTTTTTCTCTATGCCATCTAGGATTCTAGTCTAAAAAACCAAAATTTTGTTTGTTCGGCAGTGTTGATTTTTAGCTGAAGGTAAACATAACACGAAAGAAACGACTTCCACAATCCAAACTTTGATTGCATTTCACTCCAAAACAATGCTGTAATTTTTTTTGCACATGATTTTATTCCTTACAAAAATAACAACACAAATAAATCCATATTTAAGTTTATCTACTCACAACACCTGTACAAAAAACATTAATATTTATACGACCCTAAATGTGGTCGCCTGTACAAAAAACATTAATGGGCATTAAAGAATGCATTCCTGCCAAGCCTCGTTAACGATGGCGTAACAAAATAGCATCCAATATAGCTATCACCACTAGCAGGGTTGTATATTTTTCAATAATTAATTAGAATATTGGAACTAAACTAAAAGCGAGATTAACAATAAACAGAACACGCGCAACCGGCCCAAGACTGCGAATATTGCAACAAAACCCAAAGCGATATTAACAATAAACATAACACACACAACCACCCCAATATTGCATTCTTGGACGAGGCAGTACAGTAGTTCAACACCATCAAGCGGTGGTCGGACGATCCTGCTCCACACCGTCTAAGGATGAACAAAACCCATCACCATCATCCACGGTCATTGAACAATGAATTCCTGCCAACCCTAATTAACTACGGGCTGAAAAAATTGCAGAATGCATAGCTATCACCATAGCAACGCTGTATCATTGTCAATAATTAATTAGAATACTCAACAGTATCTCCATTATTACACACATAAGAAAAATTCAAAAAAAAAAATGCACACCCATATTCAAAATGCGACTACTTGCAAAGTCGGTTTCCTGTTCACACCAACTACTACTCAAGCCATATCTCGACCCGGACCCTTAAACCCCTCCTCTTGGAAATCCATCCACCAAATCAAACCTCGAAACCCTCCTATCCTAATATTTTCATATTAGGGCCAACCATTCTTTTGGCCATGGTGAAAGATCTTCTCGAAAAAATCAATCAGTTCACAGATTCCATTGAACAGTCATCGATCAAGAAAACATAACCCTAGGTTAGCATATAAAAATGGCCCTATGGAATTTGAGGAGGCACCCCAACAAACCAAAATCGCAAATAACAAGAAACCAGAGTGAAAGGGAAACAAGAAAAATCACCAAGCTAGCAAGAACACCTTCTAAATCCATTCAAGAGGAGATGCAAGGTTTTAATAGGCACACATCATTCAAAGGGAATTGAACTGATACCTTTGCGTTGAACCACCCGAACATACCTGGAAATGTAAGAAAATTGTAAGCAAGAGTGAAGATGCTTCTGTAGACGGAAACACTTCCCCCAACCCAACACTCGCCTTGTTGACTCGTCCACGAACATAACAAAATCCATGCTGCAACATCCCAACCCCAAACTCCCACAGAAGGATGAGGTAGGACTCTTCACCAACGAATCTACTCAAATGCAGGCACAACAGAAAAAACACTCTCTTACATAGTATACAACTCTCCATGATGAAAATCACCAAGAAGAAAGCACCAGCGCTGGACACAGTCTGCAGAAACAGAAATGAACATAAAGACAACAAATCCAATAGAAAACGACATCTTATCCCGTGGACAACAAACATGCAAACCCGAATGCACCAGGCTGCTGCAATAACTCTGCCATTAAAACACACAGAATACAATGAACAAACCACCGTCCCGTACATCTAGTGGGACAGTGGGACTCCTCTTCCCCTTGAAGCAAACCGCACAGAGGACAATGAACACACCACATGGAAACCTCTTGAATGCACACCATGCCCAAAGTAAATGTAGGCAATCTACAACGTTAATGCAACCATCTGACATAGTAAATTAGAGCCAGTCGAGAAACCAAAGTAGCAATGACAGATGTCATGCAACTTTGTTTGTGTTGCTGGAGAAGCTCTGGAACCTGGTCACATGTCACTCCAGTTTTTATTCAGAACGCGAACCAACATTAACTTTCCTCTACGAGTGTATGTATGGTAGTTGTTGATGAGGAAGCCCTATATCCATTGTCTTCCATGCAGCAGTAGTAGATAAAGCGATGACAATCCTTACCACCACACCCAAGGCTGAGATCATTTTGCGGTCTGGTCTTAGGAAGGGAAAATCAATCTTGGGAAGAGAAAATTGACGACGATGTCAACGAGTTTTTTTCAATCAAAATATAAAAAATTTAAATTTTAAAAATACAAATATTAACAACTATGGAATTTTTTTTAAATATTACATTATATAGACATGATAAATACATCTTCATGATTTATATATATCCCCTTTGAGATACCATAGTTAATTATGGGCTTCCCAATGAACCATCTCGAGCTAATGATGGGCTTCTAGATGGACCATATTTTTAATATTTATGTGTATTTAGTAGTTATTAGAAATATTTTCTATATTTAAATAGTATTATAAGTTGAATGTTTTGGATAGTTTATTATATTATAAATTGAAATATATTTTTACGATTATGGTATCAAGTTTGATTATGGTTGAGTTTCATTTTGACTATGTTTAATAATGATTAAATATTGTCAGCAATTGTTAACCTAGTTGGTTCTCCATGTTTGACTATTGTTAACAATAATGACCATGGTTTATAATGTTTGACCATTGTTAGCCATGGTTCACATGTTTGACTATATTTTATTATGGTCAAATATGGTTGGTTACGTTTGACCAAGGTTGATTATATCTTACCATTATTAACCATAGTTCCCATGAAATGGTACATTCATCAATTATTTGACCATGGTTGATTATATTCAATCATGATTAATTGTAGTTTTTCATGTTTAACATGTTTCATACTATGATTCATTATATGGTTAATAATGGGTTGAGCATGGTTTATTATGATTGACCATAGTTAACACTATAGTTAACCATGTTTAAGATGATTGATAATGGTTCAACATTTTTGGATATGGTTAACCAGGATTGATTACACTTGATCATTGTTAACCATGGTTCACATGTTTGACTATAATTGTTTATAGCCAAAGACAACTTTTTATCTTTTACCATGGTTGATTATGTCCAACCATATTTAATATGGTTGAAAAATATTCAACATGTTGTGCTATGGTTAACAATTGTTATTATTTTTTGCCTTTGTTAACAATTGCTTGATTGTGGTTATTAATAATAGGATTGGGGTTTTTCTCAATAGTTTTAGACAATGCCTTCAATTGAACATGGTTGAATATGGTTAAGCATCGCCTACTAGACTAGACTTGAGTATGTTTGATTGTGTTGAAATATGGTTGACTATGATTAAAAAAGATGGGCATGGTTTACTATGGTTTAATTTGGATTGTGACATTCCTTTAACATTATGTCTCATTTCAACATTAATCTTGGTTGAATTATGTAGAATTACTACATTCTTCATTAATTATGTAGCATTGTAACCTTATTCAAGTGTTATATTGGATTGGGGTGTTTATCAAAGGTTATAGATAATGAATTTAAATTATGTCAAATTGTGACATTACAAAAGTGTTATGTTTAATCATGATTAACTAAGGTTCACCAGGTTTAACATGGTTTCATGATATCCTTCACTATGATTGAATATGGTGAATGATGGGGTGAGTATGGTTGATTGCGTTTGACCATTGTTAACAATATGGTTAGCCAATATGTTTAACATGGTTGACAACTGCTCACCATGTTTTCATATGGTTGACAATGGCTTGACTGTGGTTAATTATGATTGATCATTTTTACCATGCTTCACAAGTTCAATTACAAATGACTACGGTCAAAGATGGTTGGTTGAATTAATTTGACTTGCAAGATTCCTTTTATGGTTATATCTCATTTCAATACTAATATTGACTAACTTATATAGAATTGCTACATTCCTTGGTAGCTATGCCACATAAATATTTGTCAATATTTATGTCATATTAGAAACCTCTGATGTTCTATATTGGATTGGGGTGTTTCTCAAGACAAAACTCAAGTGCTATATTGGTTGGGCTGACCATGGTTTACTATGGGTGACCATGTTCAACGTGGATCAACATGGTTGGATTTGCTTGAGTATGTTTGTCCATGATTGTGTCTAGTTGAGTATAATTGGACATGTTAGAATATGGTTGATAATTATTTATTATTGTTAACTATACTAGATGATGTAGACATGGTTGATTATCGCTAACCATGTTATTCTCAATTGTGAAGTTCATCAATGGTCGCATGTCACAATACTACATTTAGCTTGACTAGAGTTACTATGTTCCTAGTCAGTTATTTGTTACATCAACATTCATCGAAATTTTATTTACATTGCAAGTTTCATGTTATCCTACACATTCATTAGAAACTATGTTTCATTTTGACATTCATCAAGGTTTATGCCACTTTCTGACAATAATCCATGGTTAATTTATACTACAACATCCATTTATCGTTGTCTCATTTTGACATTCATCTTGGTTGATTGATATAGGATTGCTATTGTTTTTTAGTAGGTATGTCAAATCGATATTAATCAAGTTTTATGTCAAGTTGTGACATTGCTCAGGAGTGTTATATTGGATTGGGGTATTTCTCAAATGCTTTAGAATATAGTGACTTCAATTGACCATATCTAACAATGTTTGATTTTTCTCAACTATGGAAGATCATGTTGACTATGGGAAACCATTGGTTTAATATAGTTTACCATGGTTGTCTATACTTTATTATAGTTTGTTGTGTTTAAGCATGGTTGATTGTGTTAAAAAAATGGCATCCATGGATAACCATTGTTTACTATGGATGAATATGATGGAAATGGTTGAACATGGATGAATTTTGTTGATTAATGATGCACATGGTTGAATTAGATTGAGTATGGTTAGCCATGGTAGATAATGGTTTATTATTGTTAACTATAAGAGATTATGTACACATTTTTTTAACCATAATTGAATCTGGTTAACCATGTTATGCTTAATTTTAATGTTCACCAATGGTTATGTCACACTATTACATCTACCTTGGATAGAATTGTTATGTTCATATTAGTTATGTCAGATAAACATAACTAATGATGAACATATATTGTGTTTGGATATTTTTCAAAGGCTATCCATAATGCCTTTAGGTTATGTTATATTTTGACATAACTCGAGCTCTATTTGGTTGGGTTAACCATGGTTTACTATGAATGACCATGTTGAATATGGTTGAACATGGTTGAGTTTGGCTAAGTATTTTTGTCCACGGTTGAGTCTAGTTTCCTATGATTGGCCATGTTTGAATATGGTTAATAATGATTTATTATTGTTAACTATAATAGATGATGTAGACATGGCCTGAACATGGTTTACCAAGTTATTCTCAATTGATATGTTCATCAATGGTTATCTAAAAATGCTACATTTATCTTGGCTAGAATTGTTATGTTCTTGATTAGTTATTTCACATAAGCATTCATAGAAAGTTATTTAGCACTGTAACTTTCATGTTATCTTACAAATTCATTAGTGGTTATGTTTCATTGTGACATTAATCATTATTTATCTCACTTTGTGATGATTAATTTGGATTGAAAAATATGTTTATGGTTGAGTCTCATTTTGATATTCATCAAAATTTATGTCAGGTTGTAGCATTCCTCAAGTTTTATGTTGGATTAAGGTGATACTAAAAGGTTATAGACAATGAATTCAATTGACCATAGTAGACTATGCTTGATTATGTTTGATTTTGCTCAACTATGGTTGATAGTGGTTAAAAATTATGACCGTAGTTGACCATGGTTTACTATGGGTGACCATGTTTACTATAAGAAAAAATGGTTTAATAAGGTTGACCTCGATTGGGTATGCTTGATTATGCTTTATTGTGTTTGGGAATCATTGGCTATGTTAAAAAAATGTTAGTCATGGTTGGCCATGGTTTACTATGGATGACAATGTCAATAGTTGAACATGGTTGACTTCGGATGACTAAGGTTGCACATGGTTGACTTTGGTTGAGTATGACTAAGAATGGTTGGTTATTGTTAAGTATAAAAAATGATGTACACATGTTTTAAGCATAGTTGACCATAGCTAACCATGCTATGGTTAATTCAGATGTTCATTAATGGTTATCTCACACTACTACATTCTAGGTAGAATTGCTACGTTCCTCAATATTTATGTCACATATACATTCATTCAGACTTATTTTACATTGGAACTTTCATGTTATCATATAAATTTGTTTGTGGTTATGTTACACTATCACATTCATCAAGGGTCATGTCACATTGCAACATTCCTTATGGTTATGTCTTATTTTGACATTAATCTTGGTTGAATATAATTAATTATACAATTAATAGTGTATATTATTTATATATAAAATTCTTGATAAATACATTTTATATTAATTCTTTATAATTTCAAAAAGTTTTTTACACTACAAGGAAAAGATCTTGTAGAAGAGGTCAAATCGAAGGATTTTAGTGTTACAAGATTGGCAAAATGTCAAAAAAACCTTTGCTACAACCTTTGACAATGGTAGCATATGTTTTAATAGAGGTTATTACGAATATATTTTATAACTAAAAAAACTCAGTGGTTAGATGCTTTAGCAGATGTTTTTTTGTCGATTCTCTTTGTTTAAACTATGCACACCAATGTGTTACGCAAAAAAACACACCAATGTTGTACGATGTAAGATATCTACACGAGTGTAGTCAAACAGAACAAGCAACGAAAAGAACCAAATTTCATCTCTTCATAGGTGCTTGCATATATATTATACACACCAAGGATTACATACAACACAAACGCACTGATGTGATATGTTACATCATACGCACCGAACAATTTTTAATATTTTTAAACTATACCAATGCTATCCATTTATATGAGCACACCGGTTTATTTTCTTGTCAAACAAACCCATGCTTACAAACTATCAAAATCACCTGGTGCATTTAAATAACTCGAACACACTAGGTGCTTAGGCACAAAACAAACAGTGGTTTGTATAATCTTTCATAGATATCAATGCATATAAACCATTAACATTCATCGATGCAATAAAAAATGAAAACGCACCAGAGAAGTCATCTACGAGGTGGGAATCAATATTTTAAAATGTAGTGATGTGTTTAATTTACATAAACACACCGATGCCTAGTGTTTGGGTAGATGTATCGGTGCACTATCAATTATCAAAAGCACCGCATATGATTCTTCAAACAATGGTTACTGACATTGGAGTCAAATATATATATATATATTCCATTATTTATTTGAAATTGAAATATTTTTTTCAATACTATTAATTTCAATTTTAGTTATTGCATTTGTTTGGATTGATTTCTTATATGATAGATGCAAGCATCAATTGTAATATTTAATCATCCATACATTTAATTACCAATGTATTGTGTCACATGTAACATTTGACAATGAACATTGAAGAATACAATAGGATAACAAATTTTACTTTATCATAAATCAATAAGAGTGCCTTTGTCACACAAAATAGAAAAACACATAGATAACAATAATCAAAATGTCAACATCCATGTAATTGTTACACTTATTGGTAACCCGCTGTTTTTCAGTTCAGACACTATGTCGAATTTAGTATTATACAAAATGTACGATTCTAACAAATAAAATTATTTCAAAGTATACAACAAGCTACAAACAATTAAATTAACATCAAAAATAAATATGGATTGTCATTCTGCACTAGAAGTGTTATTGGTGCTTGAGCCACTTGCATCAATTGGGTTATTTGGCTGAATGTTTTGTTGATTGGATTGATTGTTTTCCTCTTATTCATCTTCCATATACAAAAATAAAAATAAAGTACACTGACTGTATCTACATTATCGGGAATAATGAAAAATAAAATAGATAGTATACATGAATGTAATTTGAAAAGAGAGGTACCATGGAATAATTGAGTCATGAATGATACACATTATTTCAAAACCAAATCTTATGTCTTCTATCAACAAGTCTTCTATTGGCTCTGCTCCATACTTTGTTTCCTCCAAGTTTTATGCCCTGTCACAAATCATGGGTTCAATATAATGGATTTTTGTTGTTTTGTTAACTATAAGAAGAGAGAAGTAAAATAATATAGATACTTTCAAAATCTACAATTATTTTTTGATACGCCTATTTATTTTTTATGTAGCTTTGGAATATATTCTTATTGTAATTGATCAAGTAAAAACCCAAAAGAATAATGCTAAAACATAATTGTAATGTCGGATCATAAGATTCCAGAAGAAATAATAAATACACAATATTATATCTCCTCCCATAAAAGTTGTCCCAGTTGAATGAGCAAGTCATCCCCACAATGGAAAAAGTCACTCCATAACAAGTATAAATAAATGTGTAAACTTCCTCATTTGATACATAAGCAAGTTCGCTCAAGTCATTGAGACAAGTGCGAAAGAGAGAGAGAGTA
This sequence comes from Pseudotsuga menziesii, assembly GCA_001517045.1. NCBI lineage: Eukaryota > Viridiplantae > Streptophyta > Pinopsida > Pinales > Pinaceae > Pseudotsuga > Pseudotsuga menziesii. The sequence goes on from LPNX010345541.1 coordinate 41,232, forward strand.
GCAGTAGCTGGAGGAAGACTAATATTTTGTTGTTATCTTATCTTTGTATTTGTGGTATCTTTCTATGAGAAAGCTTTATCTCTTCTATGTATTGACATTGTACTTTTTTGACAAATTTATATTGAATATGTTATGCTAGGGTTTCTTCCCCAAGAGGGATTCCCAAGATAACTCTTTGTGTCTAGTGTGAATGTCTTTGTTTTAGTGATCGTTATGCATGCAATTATTTTGATACAAAGTAAACTCAATTAAACAATGACTAACATAACTGCTTTAGTAAAATATCAACACGGTATGAGAGTCATGCTTAAAGAAGTCCTTGCAAAATTTGAAACTATCGAAAAGCAGGGATGATTTTAAGGAACCATACTCATTTAAAAGTGTATAAATGTTGGCAAATCTTACCAATTCTCAAAACACCAACTATAAAATGTTTGGCGATATTTTTCAAAAAATATTTTAATTTCCAAGGATTTATATCGTTTATATAATAAATTGGTGATTTTTAGGGTGAAAAAAGTTCACCCCATCAAAATTGGGCGAAACAGAGCTTCAAAAATTGCAAAATGGTGAATCTTTTTTGGAGAAAACCCCCTAAAAATAGCTCATGGGCTAAATTTTGCCCTAAAATTATCATTGCCGAAAAGTATGGCTTCATGTTTGTAGCCTTTACATCCACATATAAATATCAATACTACAATCCTTGAACTCTCCCTAGGAGGGTGCATCTTCCTTTAGAGGTAGAAATGAGATCCAAGTATTTTCATTTTTGACCTATTTACTACTTGATCGAGAAAACTAGGGATTCTAGTTTTTTCTTGTTCTCACCACAGATCTGGAAGAAAATAAGGTTTACTTCACTATCCTTGGGAGGGTTCATATTCTCCTTGGATCATATTTTACAAATACTAAAGTTGAAAAATTAGGGTTTTCTCATAAAACCCTAGGGTACGCATTAACTAGATTTCCAGGTTGATAGTGGAGCTGATTTTTTATTATGGCGATCGTATTGACATAACACATTCACTTTTAAGTCTAAATTCCATTTCTATTTTTTTTTTATCTCTGCCATATTTAATCTTGGACAAAATGACAAACAATACCATGCTTGACGAGAAGCTTGAAGGGGATGATAACTTATGAGCATGGACGCATAGTGTTCTTCTCATTCTAGAAGAGAATGATTTGGAAAATATGTTGAAGAAGAGGTTTCAAAGCCAGAGGGAGATGAGTCTAAGTAAAAGCATAAGAATAACGTGGTTAAGGAAAAGAGAATCATTGCATATTCTATCAAGGATCACTCTATCCCTGATGTCTCATCATTAAAGAATCCAAAGCAGATGTTTGATGCCTTGTCCAGATTGTTTGAAGGAAAGAATATCAACTGTAAGATGACATTGAGGACATAACTCAAGAATGTGAAAATGCAGAATTCATAAACCATTCAATTCTACTTCACAAGGTAATCTCAAATTAAAGAACAATGTGAAGCCATTAGAAACATAGTTGAAGAATCTTAATAGTGATGACTACATTGAATGGTCTCCCAAGGTATTGGGAATCATTTATTTAGTGAATTTGTTCTAAAAGGAACCTAAAAAAGTTTCGCAGACTATGGTAAGAGTGCACACAAGAAGAAGCTATTTTTGTAGTAAGATAGTAAACGTTAGGTGATGATGAAAATCAAGCACTAGAATCACAGGGAAGAAAAGAGAAAAGAAAGAAAGAATTCCACTTTCATAGGAAATATTAGAAGACACAAAATTATAAAAAATATTACTCAAATTACAAATGATATAGCTTCCAAAAGATGGGATACATTGCAAGAAACTTTCCGCAAGTAAAATATCAGATAAGAAAAGGAAAGAATAAAGACAACATTCTCATGTGGCAGAAGACGATGAACTTGTTTAGAAGAAATCAAGAGAAGATGGTTCAAGTGAATAATATGTGTTAATGTTGTCTTTTAAAGGGACAATCACTATTGGAAGTGACACATGGCTTGTTGATAGTGGTTCTTCTAAGAACATGAGTAGTCACAAGAATTCTCTCACAAATTTGATTGAAAGGGATTCACAACATACATTGAATCTTGGTGATGATTATTAGTATCCCATAAAAGGGGTAGGAGAAGCCTCCTTCCAGTTGGACTCTAGGAATCCTATGAAGATGAAAGATGCATTGTATGTACCTAGTTTGAAGAAGAGTGTCCTCTCCATATCAACATTAAAAGAACCTAGATATATATTTGTTTTCATTGATGGACAAGTTCTCATGTATCCAAAGGGAAAGACTATTGATGATGCAACCTTGAGTTCCAATTTCCTTGTTGGAGCTTCCCTATTGAGCTAGGGACGCCCATACCATAGACAACATTAGTTGGGCTAAGGATGGTGTGGCGTATACTAACCGGTAATTGCATTTTACAGATGATTTAACCCTAACCCCAGCTCTCACAAGAACTAATAGGGGAAACATTCTAGTGGCCTAATTATTTTGTTAATGTAGTTAATGTCATAAAAAACAAGAAGACAAAAGTGATTTTTATTGGATAAGAGGATTATCTAAATTGGTTGTTGTGTGGATGGAAACCTATACAACCAAGGAAAATTATATGATCATTGGGTATGCCCTTTTTAGTTAACAATTCCAGCTAAGAAATGAAAATTAGTTATGAACTTGTTTCAAGGCAAGGTGCAGGCATAGTTTCACTGGGATTTCCACTTGAGTAGGATGCTTTCTATGAAAGATATAATTTTAGAATCTAGAAAGAAATGTATTGTACTCTTACATATATCCCTAGACTCCAGCTATTAAAAATGGTCATGTTTCTGTGGAGATCCCTTTGGAGGAAGGAAGAGGTGGAAAAGGGTTCTCTCTAGTGGCATAGGATGTTTGCACTCTTCCTAGGAAGAAAATAGGGGTTACATTAACTGATATTTTATATTAGGGCATGTTCTTTATTTCACGTGGATTGGAAGGGCCACTACTAGGGAATCCCCCTGGCATGTCCTTTGTAGACACCAATTACAATCAGGTTTCCACATTGGGCATATCAAAGGGCCCTTGGTATTTGTGACATGATTGGAGGATCCTCTTAATTCAATGTCAAGTTTCTTATTCTCAAAACAAACATGTAATATTAGGAGGAAGTCTTCCATGATATAAATAGGAGTCTGAGGGACCTAGAAATGGATGGGATATTGTAGTTGGATCAATCTAGGGCCTTTCCAGCACTAATAGGGAATATTGGGTATACTCCCAAATTGTGCTGATAGGAGGCTTTCTAAGAGAGAGCTCATACATGGGGTAATATACAAGATAGTCAAACCGACTCATGGTTAGAATTAGACACATTAAGGGTATCTCTTGTGTTTGAGTTTGATATTTCTACTGGTTATCAAGCATGTTTCAATTGTTTTCACCTTCAGGGATGTATTTTATTATAGGAAGTTTATCCATTAATGATCTACCTCAATTTTGTCGTTATATTATCCTTTTTCTTTTTTCTTTTGGGAAGATATTCCCTATACACTACTTATTTTAATACTATTATTTGTTGTATTTACTAGTCCCATTGACCTATTTTGTTCATTAGTGGATATTGATTTAATTTATTTCTTTCATCTTTTCTTTTATGTAAGAATCAACTCTACATCCCTTTAGAAGAACTTTCATAGCTAGTTTAAAGAAAACATGGATATAAGAAATCCTTTTTGAAGTTGAGGTTAAAATATATAGGTTGCTTTTTTAAGGTGAACAGTTAAATATTGTGGTCAGTGATGATTTCAATGGAACTATGTGCTAAATATGGAGGTATGGGGATGTGTCTTTTTGCACATACTTGATGGAATTGCCAATCCTATTAACCATTACGTGGATGAACAAACACATCAGTTTCGTAAATGCGTTTTCAACTATGAAGTGCCGTAAGTTTATATGTTTTCTCTAGTCTAGTCTAATATGATATAAATATATATCTTCTGTAAAATCTTTAAAGTTTTGCATTGTGAAGATAAAATGGAGTAATTGCAGGTACTATGAGCTATCTACAGGCATATCAAGGAAAGTTTTCAGGATTATCTTGGAAGTAGCGTTAGCCACTCATCATGCACTAAAAAATTGTCAGTTTGTTTGCTCATTCATATACAAACACAAAAAGGCGCACACACATATTGATTTTGATATTATTTTTGACTGCCCATTAATTATCAATAAAATGGTTCCTTGAGGAGTCCATTGGATTCCCTCTGAGTTAATTGCATGGTCTGAAATCAACCACTAAGATTTTGTTGAAGTTGCATATTTTGTTATTGTCTAGAATCTGTCACTAATGAGAATATTGTAACATATTCAAATGCCTCTTAGCTATATTATGAATCAGAAGCACTTATCTTTTTTCTATACGATCTGACCTACGGCCCTGAAAATGGTAATGTGTGAATTTACAACTATGTAACATGCACATGACATTATAAATGAGTTAAAAGAAAAGCTCTAATAGTCACTATTGAATGACAAAGATCAGTCAGGAAGAAGAACTAGTGAGAGAGTAGGTGACACAAAGCTAGACATATAACTATCCCATGATCCATATAAGAAGCCATTAAAATTTCTCTTTGTTCTTTTAAGTGTCATGATGATCTACTAATAGGTTATATATTCAAGCTATAGTGAATGAATTCAAAACATTGAGGTTTGCATAAATTTTCTCTAGCTTGTTGTTGACGCCCTGTTCTTGAACCTCTCAAGCTATGTAAACCAAGTAGGTCATGCCTATGTGTATCCTCTCCTCAACTTTTGCATTATCAATCTATCTTTCTTTTAACTTGACAATTTCTGCCTCAAATGTTATAAGGCCTTCCTGTAATTTATCAAAATGCCATGATATACTTGAACAGAGTTGGTGAGTTGAACATTGAGAAATGACACGTGTGAATCACATAAGCTAAGAAAATATAATTTTATTAATTTCCAACAAATGACCACAAAATTATGTCAGTGGAATTAAAAGGCACATTATATCTATCATATCTGTGATGTGCATCTCAGATGGAAGAATAATGACATTATTTTATTGAGAAGAGGGATTTTTGTTTTTTATGGGCACTAGCCTAGTTTTTCTTTGTTCATGTTTCCCATGACTGTAAAATCTTAATTTTTTGGTGAGCTACTGGTTACTTCTCTAGTAATATCCCTTTCCACTCTTTGAAAGTGGACTATAACTACTTTGTTAGTTTCATTTAAGAGTTTAATGATTTGCTTTGAGTTCAGGATTTGATTGTACCATTAACTAATTCAACAACAAGCTTATTCTTGCATGCTTTAGATTACCGCTAGAAAATTTTCCAACCAAACAATCATCTTTCCTTAGTACATCTCTTATGGTTTAAGTGTAGATTTTCCGTGGACCTTGGCATTTAACTAATTTTTTTTACCTGCACTCCCACTCAATAATTATATCTGTTAAATCGAATCACTTGGAGCATTTAATGTGATATTGATTCAGGAGATTAAACTTTATTGGTTGCTTCTTATCCAAGAGTTATGTAACTTGTAATAATATTTCTCTTAGATTCTCTAATTTCCCTCCTTGTAATTGCTCTTCTAGGTTTGATCTTTGGTTGCAGTTGTTTTATTCATAGTGTGTCCTTCAAAAGAGAAATGAGTCATAGTGCAAGTATTACAGACTATATTGACTAATGAACCCCTTTATATACAATTGATTAAGCGATCTCAATTTAGAATTAATGTGGTTTTCATCTAGTTGTAGTAGTAAAAGAAAACATGCTCGTGTACAAACACACACACACACTTATATATCAGATGTACAGGTCACAAGGGCTTCAGAACTGTAGTGTTTTAGTTTTAATTCTTGAGGGAATATCATTGATTCTACTTGGTTATAATTTTTGGCCACTAATTTAATAGTTCCCCAGAATTATCTTATTACACTAAGAATTGCAGACGGTAAATTGAATGGTATAGATGTAGACACTGCAGTTCAACCTTGTGTGGAGTGTCCCTACTGAAAGCATCTTGGGAAAATTGTGATTACTAGGTGAGAGAGGTTATGTTGACTAAATGGCTAGAATAATCAAGGCTTTACTGCTTTCTATAGAAATATTATTTAAAAAAGTACCTAGAGTGGAATTTTTGAAACTTACATTTGATCCAATTTGTTGGGTTCTATTATAATATTCCATGGTGGCTGAACTAATTTTGGGTTATATACAGTATTGTGAGCTTATATGGAAGAAGAGGATTGAAATGAGAGATAGAATATTACTAAATAATGTCTCATATTGTTTCACACATATCGTATTCATCGGAGGCTCTTGCTGACTGGTACCCCAATTCAAATTGACTTCAATAACCGTGGGGTTTTGGTTTTAGCACTATGTTTGTGCTTGTTCACAAACCTTTCAAATAGATCCTCTATTGTATGTGCATTTATGTTCTGTGGAAGATTATAATGGCCTAAGAACCACTCATATTTAAGGTACAACCATTGTTTGAAGGCTTTTCATGCTCAGAGTTGAAGACTAAAACTGATAATGGGGCTGAGATGTGCACATGTGGTTGGTTTAAAGGTTGTATATCTTCAAATTTGTACCTAGAGATAAACATAAAACCTCATATTGTTGATATTAGAGAGACAATGTTGTAGAAACATAATTTTAATATTGTTCAACCTTCATTCCTTGCCCACAGTAATTTTTATGATTGCTTATTACGCCTAGAATTGGTGTTAGGTTTTTTAATGCTTCCACTCATGGTGGAAAGTGCCTATAATTGAATAGCAAGGATGTATAAGACATAAAATATTCCCAATAGCAATGGATTTACAGTTCTCTAAATACAATCTGCCCAGAATTCAAAAATCCTACTACCTTCATGTCGAATACAATTTGCCTAGAATTCCATAAGTTGTGATATCACTATCTTTAGTTCTGAAATCATTGGGCCAAGTTATCCCTAGATGTATTTGGTTCCATTTAAGTTAAGCTCCACTAGTTCGTTGATAATCAGTGTTTCTTTTTGTATTTCCTCACTCAATACCATCGAATTTCATACCATGAGCCAAATGAACATAATGCTACAAATTTGGCAGCTAAAATTCAGGGTCCAAGGGTTTGTCTATCCAACAGTAAGAGGAATCAAACTTATGGAACTGAAATTACACATTCTTCTCCACATCAAGAAAGGGCTTCTATCCACCCAATTTCAAGTGAAACGCTAGCAGCATAGAAGGAGAATAAAAAACCAAAAACCAGAACTGAACCAGATCCAGTACAATAACCAGATATGAAACTGGTCAACCAAAAAATACATAATATATTCAGATTTTGATTTTATATTATATATATATATAGACACATGTAAATCCAAACCATTAAATACCAAAGGCAAAGTTTTTAGCATTGCAAGGGTAAATATAGAAAAATAGGATAATGAAATACATATCTGAACTAAATACACTAACATTGAGGCTGTAAATGGCCTGCAGAGTCCAAAAATAAGCATATTATTGTCTACAATCAAATCAAACTACATAATCATCCGAGTATGGATCCTCTACATTCTATGCATGAGTATGCTCAGCCTCTTTACTCAAAACCCTCAAAAGGCCAACATCAATGCCCATATCCTATTGTAGCAGTCGAAGCAACTGCATGTTATCTAGGACAAATCTATTCACAGTAGAAGGAGGCATCATTAAATAGATCAAATTAGGTTTTAGGGTGGTTGTAGAGTTTTAATTTTTGGTGCTTTTAATTTTATTTTTGGTCTAGATCCTCTAAATGGACTGCATAGTCCAAAAATAAGCATATTATAGTCTAATCAAATCAAACTACATAATCATCCATGTATATATCCTCTACATTATTTGCACGAGTATGCTCAGCTTGTTTACTTAAGACACTCAAAACTAGTCCAACATCAATGTCCATATCCTGCTGTGATAGTGGAAGCAACTGAATGTCAACCGGGACAAGTCTATTCACAATAGAAGAGGGGCATCATTAAATATATCAAATTAGGTTTTAGGGTGGTTATAGAGTTTTAGTTTTTGGTGTTTATAATTTTATTTTGGTTTTCAGGGGTAAGATGAGCACCAGTACAAAACTAATCAAACAAATCAGCTTTGACCAGTTTTGCTGGTTTCAGTTCAGTTCTGATAGTATTGAACTAGATATACTATTTAAAAAATCTTCCTTTTAAAATATGCATTATATAAATGGTTTCATCTCCACTAGTTAGATCAAGCTAGTGAAGTAGAGCCAAGTAGAGCCAGTGTCCATCTCTTTCACTTGCATTTGCATCTCATGACATAAGCATTAGCTACAATGGATGTTTTATCCAACTGCATATGCAATATAGGTTACATCTAATATAAAATATCTAAATAATTTTAGAGACATGAGAGAAGTTGTCACTTAAACGGGCTTGAATCACCTTATTGATATTGGAAACAAATTGCTGCAAAGAGAAGACTTGCATGTTCAATTTACTTTTCCAATTGCGGTTAAATTGTAATCTCTTGGATCCCCAAGACAGCTTTGAAGAGTTTGCCTCAATTCCTTTGTTAGCATTGTCATTGAATTTGAAGAATCCTTTTTTTATTGCTCATATTTGTCTCTGTGCATCTAAGGAATCCCTGAAAAATGTGGTTAAATAATCAAAAGCACATGGCTTGAATGAACAAAAAAGACTATGCAAAGCAAACGCATGGATAAGAAGCGTGTTTGGGCTTCATTTGTTGAGCTTAAACTCATCTTAGCAAAATTATATATTATAATTATATCAATCTCATTACAACACAGTAATAACTTGAGTTTAGAACATTGACACTCAAAGTAGCCATGCTATTCTGATATGAAGAATTGCGTGCATTTAAAACTCTCAACAACATGGTAGTTTGCAACAAGTAGAATACACATGTCATGATAACCAGTTCAGGAGATAATAATTTATGTTATTTAGAAATTCTAAGAAAATCACCAAAAGCAGTATAAAAATGATGTTGTTGAAGTCTCCAACAAATACTCATACTCTGCAATACAATATGCTACTCATATAATAAGTATCAGATTGCCAAACAAAGCTTCCAAATTTTGACAATTTTTATTTATAGCATGCACATAAAAGAATATATTCTTCCAATGAAGCATTTCTATTAGCTTCCCATAAGTTCATTTCATGCATAATTTGAGACATATTGTCAAGTTTGTAGAGATCAATTAATATAAATAATCTCATCTAAACTACCACAAAGAGATGAATTTAAATTCCTAGATGATAGAAACCTGATAGATGGTTGTCTTCCAAATTAAGTGGTTATGGCAACACCAATCATACAATAAAACTACAAGTAAAAGATAATGCACTAGAACAAGTGACTCAAGAAAGGTTGATTCATCTTGTAAAAGTAGTACCAAACTAAGAAGAATGATATTGCGTCAGTATCTTGTAAAGAATTAGTCAGTAAAATGATACAGCTACTTTCACATGGGAACTATAGTTTCTCTAAAATTCTTAATATGAAATGATTAATTGCAGTTACATCCATTTTGATCCAAGATGAATCAATCTTAAGAGATACGCCCCTTGATTTGGAGGAGAGCCAACCAAAAGAGAGAGGAAAATCCACTCAGATGACAGTGGGTGGCCTTCTTGAGGTTGCACATGACTATCTCCTTGATGTTCAGGACTTTAGATCATTTAGGGGGTGGTAGATTTTATTTTAACACTCTTAATTCTAGCGTGTTAAAAGTAATACCATATTGTTTGAAGGGATTTTATATGATAATTGGTTTTTAAAGATATGAATTCATCTTACTAGATTTTAGAAAATTTTCATGGCACCTGGATGAAAGGAATGTGTCCCTAGGGTATAAGTCAAATGGATGTTCTTTAGCCATTTTTTGGGTACTCAATGTTGGGATGTCTGATTTGGATTTACTGACGTGTATTGATTTCCCTTCTCAGCTCTGCTTTTTTTTTTGTTCTAAAAACCTTTATTTGTGTATTCCTTAAAGTATCACTACAATGATGATGATCTGTGGTCTTCTAAATTCTCCAAGGACATTAGCTAGCCATTGTTATTTACTTCAGAATCTATCCATGACGAGTAGTTCCTATAATTTTATGATTCTGATGTAATGAAATAGAGATTATGGTCCTAAAGGGTCCCTGGGAAACAATGTACTATACATAACTGAAATGACTTTAATAATAGTAACTTGGTTCACTGTTATAGGTTAAATTCTTTAAGGCTTTTGATTATGACTTGTACAGGTAAGGTGATCTTGTGTATTATGCATGGTTTTATCATGTTTATTGGAGCTTGGTTTTAATGACTTTATCAGAGTGGGAAGCATCAAGAAAAGTGTGAGAAATATTTTTCCGTTAGATAATTATTCTAAGAGAGTTTCCGTGAAAAATGGTTGAGTTGATTGGTTTATTTAGAACATTTGCTTGTGGATCTACTAATTGGACAAATTTTAGGATTTATCTTTGGTTGTATTTATTTTTTATAGTTATTCTCTCTACACTGCATCAGATGTAAATGGTGTAGAAGATGCAACCCTGAAAGAAATGCAGGAGCGAATGAGGGAAGCATCTGTTGACGAGAGATTGGTAATATTCGGTACTTCAAACTTTCTTTCCTACAAATCAAGGCAGCAGATTGTTGCGCAATTAGTTATCTCACTCAGTTATCATTTAGGAAATTTAAGAGGAGTTAAAATATTTAAAATAAGGGAAGATATCCAAACGAAGGGAGAAACTCAAATATGTACAAGTGGTTGGTGTCACCTGTTATTCAACGATCAATCAAATCTTGAAGGGAAACAAATCAATCAAATCTTGAAGGGAAACAAGTTCTAGGTTAATATCAGTAAAATCTTAGACTATCATATCTTGTTTTCCATGAAGTAAGTACATTGTATACTAATTATAATCTATTTTTTGTTGTATATTTGCATTCTTGATGAGTGCTCACAAATACCAAAACCACTAAGCTTGCTTCCTCTTTCTCAGTTTGGATGCATGAAGTAAGTTCTGATGACTGTTACATATCTCACTCTCAATCCTAGAAGGCAATAAATTTCTTTCTGCAAAAGAAAGTCCTAATTTCCTTGCGTTTTCTACTTCAGGCTTATTGTTGTTGGAGATCCTTCTCAGTTACCACCAGCTTTACTTGGTGGATCATATCTTTGTGAAGGGACAGATGTTGAAACGACAGGAGATCATAGAAAATACAACAATAATTTCTCATTTGAATAAGGTGAAAATGAAACTAAATGATCTCCTTACTTTCATGATCTCAGAAGGTGGGACATCAGTCCACTATGTCAGTTATGGAAATGAAATCTTGTTGCAAATTTTCTTGTTTATTTATATTTTATGGTATAAAATTGAATTGATATTTCTCATATCTATAGATATCTGTCATTGATCCATACATTCATATGTATTTACTATTTATTATTTAGGGAAATATTTTTTCGATTGTTGGAAATGGGATATAAGCCAATAATGCTACGAACACAATATAGATGTCATCCAAGGTGTCCACATTAACATTCTCATTTGAACTTTACAAAATAGATTCGGTTTAAACTGAATGTGATTTATGGTGTTTCTGAGAATATTCGAGGTTGCAGTGAGCTATGATAGTGGAAAGTTGATATCATTTATCATCACAACTAGTTGGGTGGTTAATTTTCTTACAAATCTGTTGAATATATAGTTATTTACACTCATGCTATTTGGTAGGTGTTGTAATAATATTGTAGTTTGTGAAGGTTTCATTTTAATTGGTCAAACATCATTTGCATGTTACTATTAAATTTCTACTATCAAAAATGTTTTCATTGATACTTTCATGCTTTGGAGGTTAATAATTGTACCAAATGAGTTATTCTATGGAGGAAGGATTATCAGTGGTTGCAAGTTTTGCTCAGCCTTGTTTAAATTTCGATTTTTTTATGTTACATGATAGAATATTTTCATCAAGAACTATAAAAAAAAATGCACAATCATTTCTTACCCTATTCCTTTATGCTATTGAGAAATACATCATATATTATTTCTTGGAACAAATAGCCACTCAATGGAACAAAGAGAGTTACAACAATCTAACAATAGGTTTGCAAAGAGAATCATGACCTAACTAAACTAGAATGCAAGCATAAGAGCACGTTTCCCAATAGGAAGGCGTTACATCAAAATCTAGCACACCTAATGATGTAAAGTCTCAAACATCAAGAAGCTATTCTTGTGCAACTTTAGGAAGGATATCCACTGTCACCTCAATATTCCTTCCTCTCTCTTCAAGCTGGCTCTCCTTGAACGCAAGGGGGGGTATCCCTAAGTAACATTTGCTTAGGCTATGGTGTGGAGGTTCTAGGTAATATATGGGGGGTATCTCTTAAGATTGCACAAGTTCGATACATATTCTAAACAAAATGGGTAAAAATAAAGGTCCTAAATTGCCTCCAATATCCAAATAGCTACACATCAACAAAATCCTCTCCTATAATGGGATCCTCATCATTTGTAGCCCCATATGCATCCTCATCTAGCCTCTACTTGAAACCTCAAGGGAAATCAATGCTAGTGATTGATGATACCAGTGGATCTAAACCCATCCACCTCATCTTTTATCAAGTCAACAACCTCCATCTTTGGTAAAATAGGCTAACCACCTTTAAAATGAGGCAGAAAGCTTAAGTTGCATGACACCCCTAAAATTGGGTCAAATCTTTGGGTCAAGAGTACTTTTGGTTCCGGCAGCAAAGCAACACCATATAATCATGGGTTCATGTGCATATTTACAAGACAAATGATAGAAAGTCACTCAAGCTACTCCATAATCAGCCTTATGAACAAAACAAGCAGGTGGCTAAATATGACTAAGTTATAAAAATCACTGGGCTACTAGTTGTGAGAAACAACATGCATATAGTTAATGTTTATATAATAAGTTGAATTCCCTTGACATAAGTAAACTTCCCTTTTTGGGTTTCTATTGTGCAAGTCAAGTTATGACAGATGCTTCAACTAGGATTTCTCTGCTTACAGGTCTCACAATTGATTTTATAGGTCTAGCCTTTACTCTTTTGCTGCTTTAAAATATACCAAATGTCATCACTAAATATTAAACCTTTTATACCAGAAATGTATTTCAACTACGGAATCTAATCCTATATGCCATAGAAGAAAGACAACCACCTTGTTTAGAGTGATATGCAGAAGTGCAAGCCAGCATTAGTTCTTGACAGTGAAAGATGCCCAAAGATTGTTGATATTAGGAGACTTTTTCCATGCCTTCAGGTCAAATTTTTTCCATCCTAAGATGAAGGTTCTTTTACAATAATCTATTTTAGGTGCTTCTATTAAAACATGCGCATACTCTTAGAATTCCAGTATTGATCTCTTATCCATAGAACGAAATGAATCTTTGCTTTGATATGTGATGATGACTGCAAAATTTTTGGCATTTGTAAGCTCTTCAAAGTTTAAACTCATTGATCCATTGAAAATGAAGTAGAGGTCCTAATCCCTATTTTACAGGGCAGACCCTGAAATTGAAACATGCAATGAGGGGTAATAGAGTGCATATGTGTCACTTTTGTGGACATTTGAAAGAGAAGTTTATTACAGTTAGGGTACGATTTCTTAAGTCTTTCTAATAGAACAATACGCAAATCATGGTTTCTATTGTATACGAGGGAACATCAAATAGAAATTAAACTAACTATATATGACTAACTCTGTTGACATTATATGATCTTGTTATAGTTGCATCAAATGTTGAATTCAGGGAAGCATTACTAATCTCAGATTGATTTATGCCATTTATTTTATGGATGGCATATTTATGTGTATTTTGTGTACTCAAAGTGGTTGACAAGTGATAACATTTATTTTCATCTTCTCAGCTAATTGAAGTTAGTAGCTTTTCTGCAAATGCAATGCAAACCTTCAAATCTCTTGCGGTATCTAGACATGAACTTGTTTGGTAGTATGAAGGATTCACACTTGTTGTTTGGAGGTATGAATAAGTCCTCCTCCCCCCTTACAGTTCTAAGTTATCCTCTAATGCCCATGATCCTTATGTAACCACTCAAGTTCTTCCTCCATATATATATATCCAAACCATTAGACACCAAATACACAAAGTTTGATCATGTATATATCATGATCATATAAGGGTGAATATAATAAAATCTCACAAGTTTGATACATATTTGAAACAAAATGTTTAAAAATAAAGGTCCTAAATTGCCTCCAATATCCAAATAACATCTACAACAAATAACTATACATCAACAAAATCCTCCCCTATAATGGGATCCTCATCATTAGTAGCCCTATATGCATCCTCATCTAGCCTCTACTTGAATCCTCAAGGGAAATCAATGCTAGTGCTTGGTGATACTAGTGGATCTAAACCCATCCACCTAATCTTGTATCAAGTCAACAACCTCCAACTTTGGTAAAATAGGCTAACCACATTTAAAATGAGGCAGAACGCTTAAGTTGCATGATACCCCTAAAATTGCATGTGTTTTTTGAGAGTTCCTTTCCAATGGTACATATCTTAATATCAATGGTATTTATTTTGTTCTTCTAGCTGGATTTACTAATTTGTCTTCATGATGATTAGCATGACAATTCTATAGAATTTCTTATATTTTCTTGGTTGTTTCAACACTTTTACAACATACCTGAGTCTATATTAGGAGGTAGATTTTAGCTTAGTTTTACCAGTTTATATCTGCAAAAGGTATGTCCTCAAGGATGAAAAAGAGTAAGGAAAGTAATATAAATAACCCATACTATGGATGACATGTCATAGAATAATAAATGTTGCTTAAAATCAACTATGATTCTCTGTAAATTTAGGGTTATATTAAGTTTCATGTTGAGCAAGGTCCAGCACTAGAGGGACATGGCATTTTCTCAAAATGGTAGTGGAGAGTGCATGGAAAATATGTTTTAAAGTTACATTTAAGAATTCACAAGGACATGCAAGCACAGTTGCAATGTCAATGTATAATGATCCAATACCAACAAGAGCAGCTGGTTTAACAACTAGAGGATCAGTTGTTAAACAAACTAGCAGGAAGGTGCAAAACATTGTGTGCAAGTTCAAAGTTTGGGAAAGAAGGTGATTAATAACATAAAATTTAAACCAAAGATTTAGGATATGTGAAACAAATGAATTGAGAATATTTTAATAGCTTGTGTATTTGATTCTTAGTTCAATTCTTATTATATATCTTCTCAATATTTTATGCAGTCACCCCTAGAATTCCTTGGCCATTTGAGGAACCTAATATTCTTATGGGTTGTAGCTATCACCACAGAACCAGATGAACATAACGTCTAGAGTTCCATATCTAGCTATGGATATGGTATTTAACACTTACTCAGGCCAAGCTACAAGGTTGACAGGAAGCTTGGTTGTAGGTGTTGTATATTTCTCCTAGACTCTACGAATTTTCCAATAGACTCTTCATTTTTGTATGTTGGACTAAAAGTATAAAATTGCTTCTCTATGAATGTAGCACCTAAGAAGGAGCTGAAAATGTCCTCACTCACCTTCCACAATTGGTTACAACATATTGGATATAGTGGTCAAAATTTGAAGACGCCAAAAGGGGATGAATTCCATTGTTTACTAGAAACTATCAACCACAATGATCTATAGGTCAGAATATTGAGAGAAGAATAAATAGGCCTGAGAGATATGATAGAAATGTTGTTCAAAATACTTTAAGGCCATCAAGAAGATTGAGGAAGTTTGTGTTAGCAGGGAGGCTAAATTATGGGAGAACAGGTTTGTCTCATTCTCTTCAACTTTCCTTGTAAAAGAGTCAAGGGATAATAACTGAAAATTAACTAATTGGTTATCTTCTAATTTTTGTTGCTTATAGCACCTGTGTGTCCAAATACAGTAGAACTACCATAAAACATTTGTCTGTTCTCAAATCTTACCTTCGTCGTGGTGATTTTTTTTCTTGTCTTTATTACTTTTCATGTGATGCACTTCTGGAGTGCCCTTAATTTTGATAATTATTTGTATCAGTCTAGTTGTGGCTATATCTAAGGCATGTTGGCCAAAGATAAAATTACAAACATGATTGAATGTTTCACACTGATTTTCATATAAAATGTGTCAACTATAATGTTGGGTATTCTTTTATTATTTCATTCAACTCTTTTTGAAATATGTGTTGAATTTATTTTGCTTGCTTATTTTGGTATCCTTTAGACTTATATAAAAATATGTTTCATTTTCTAGAATTGGATGATATGGTATCTTATGCTTTGCAACACTCAGTCTGAAATCTTTCACTTTCATGTATTTTTATATCATCACTAATAGCTTGTTTTATGAATGGAAAGGTTTTCTTACCTTATTTGACTTTTACTTTGCTTGATTTCATATAATGATATTTTACTCATATATTTAGGCACGCCGAGAGATATTCCATAAATTGGTTGAATTAATTGGTATCACATCCATCACAGAGGTATTCTGTTCTCTCTGGTAACATGAATGGATATTCCAGATAGGGAAAATTGTACATAGCTCTCAGGAATTAGTTTATCATAAATACTAGCTACTGGTAAGTTGTAATAGTAATAATTATGTAGTTTGTAGATTGTTATCTATCATAAATTTGTTTAAATAGCATCATTGTCAAGGAATAACAACTTCTTAAAGGGTGCTAGCACAATGGTAGAGCGCCTGCCTAATTATAGGCAGGAGGTTGGTGGTTTGGTTCCTTCATGCCCTATCATAAATTTGTGACTACATAAACGATTAAATTCACATATATATGACTATCAGTAGCTAATTTCTTGTATCTTAGTAGTATTTAGCTTAGTCATTAATATGTTATCATCTAGTAGTTTATTTAGTCGTATATTTGGTCATTAATTGTTGCAATCAGTGAATAAATCAATGACTAAATCCATGATTAAATCAATGACTAAATCATTGACTATCAATGACTAAATCAATGACTAATAATTCAATCTATTAATGACTAAGTGAAATATGAATAGCTATAAGATAGTGGAAATTAGCTACTATTAGTTGTCGACTCAAAAATAGTCGTTTATAGCCTGATTTTGGTCATTAATTTCTCATTTTGGAGTAGTGAAATGATAAAAAATACTGCTTTACTACAATATGAGGGTGGAATAATGTCCATGTTTCATGGAAAGTTATACCACTAGTTGTTATCATGATTTTCTACCTGGTCAATATATTCAGTGCCCTTGAGTGGTCATGTGAACTTGAACTACCTTTTGCTCGCAACTCATTCAGAATCCACACAATCTTCCTGTAACAATTATACCCAACCTCAACACTTCCACTGGAATTGTATTTCAAACTCAAGAGTCTTCACCACTCAAAGTCATCTATTCTTTGATACCACATGATGTAGGTATTGGATTTATGAATCAAAGTACACAACTAAAACCAACATCAACAACTAAATTTCAAACAATAGAATATAAAATAGCTAAATATGTTATCTTTTATTCAAATAATGGCCAAATATCTTGAGCCACTATTGCAATATGAAAGCATATACTTATATGGTCTCTAGGATTTCTCCTATAATCAAACCTACTTATGCAGAGAGGAAAATTCCTCATCATTGTCACCATATTTATATTTTTTTATTAGCTTTAGGGCGTGAATTGATTTTTGGGAGTTCAAACCATGTCAACCTCTAGTTTTGAATAGGTAATTCATTATGTCAATTGAAATACTTTTTTTTGGTATGACCAAGGATATCATAACTATTAGGTTTGGAATATGATCATGGGGATATGCACATTTCTAAATCTCCCTAGGGTGCAAAGAAATCATTTAGTGAAATGGGCACTAACAACTTCTCTTCAATATTCATACCAATAAAAAAAAATTGATTTATTGGATATGTGTCATAAGGTATCTCACCACTATGCTCATGTCACTCATGCATGTGTTGGTGAGGTTGTTCGACCTGTTTCAGCATGCCAAACATATTTTGACTTTATATAAGTTTTTTTTTATCCTTTTCATCCTCTTTGAGGCTGCTACTATGTATGGAACTGTGTCACAGTATGACGGACATGCTAGAGTGTTGGTTAAAGTTTCCTCTGCACATTTGAAAGGAGCTTCTATTTGCTTGATGTATGGTTGTCCTAAAAGAGTGTCATTTATTGTAGCAATGGGATTGAAATTTCATCATCATTTTTATATTGTTTTGATTAATACCTTGAGGTTTGTATTTGTCTCATTGTGCCCTACAACTACCTACCTATCTATCTCTCAGGTATGTCCATTGTTTCGTTAGTGACTTGTCTCATAAGAGACAAAGTGTGATCATAATATATATATATATATATATAT
>LPNX010345541.1:59721-93143 GCA_001517045.1 Pseudotsuga menziesii
ACATCTATATTGGGAATCAACATCCAATAGACAGGTAGAGTAAATTACTACTTTCATGTTTTCAATTTCTTTTTGTTTTGTTTAAATAGTGGCATTCTGAGTGGGCATTTTGGACAAAGTTGAACAATTGTGGGATATTTTCTAGTTCTCTTTCGAGGTATAAATGATAGTGGTATTGGCATAGTCTATATTTAACTTTTATTTTATTTTATTTATATATCCATCTTAACATGGTTTCTTTCCTTGATCGTAGGTTAGTGTTTGTTAAAGTCATCTCTGAATAAAATGATCACATAAGTATTCATACTTCTTATCAGCAAGAAAACTCGAAGGTATTGTTGCTAATATTTCATCTCATTTCATTTCCATTTATCAAGTGGATAAGAGTACTTAGAATCAATGCCCATTCTTATTAATGTGAAATGGAATTAGTAGTATATTTATTTTTACTATTTTATATACATTTTGGGTGTTGAGTTGCTCCATTGGAGACTAAAGAAAATTACTAGGGATCCTATCTTGTTGATTCCAAAATTTCTATCAGATTTTTTAAAAATAATTTAGAGGTTACTTTTTCCTAGGATGGGCATATACATCCTAGAAATGAACATCCAAATCTTATAAAAACTCTCCAAATGTTGTCTAACAGTAATATGTCCATCCATTCTAATACCATACAATAAGTAAATGATGCATTGGTTTATTAGATGTTGAGATTTTTTGTACATATATTTTAAATATTCCAAATCTACTACTTCAAGTTTTGGTCCTTGGAAGTTAATATGGAAATCCAAATCTGATTGAAACTATCTGAAGTTTGTGTAAGATGTTCATGGAACCTAAGAGAAACATGCACTTTTGTTCATTTTACAGGGGATGATGTAGGATTGGCCCATGTCATATCCCCGCATTTTGATCGCCAGAAGTGTTAACATTTCCTAGCACCAAGGGGGTGAAAAGATGCATTAAATAAGTTAATCTAGGATATTTTATTTAAATGTAACTTAGGATGCATGTACTTGGTATATTAATTGTCATTAAATATTATTATGCAATTAAATAGGTGGAAAATAATTTTCCATTAACAGGAGGGCCACTTGGGCAAGCCAACTTGCCAAGGGAAAATTAGAAACTGTATGACAAAATCGACCAAACAGGAAAAGGGAAAGTGCCAAAATATATGACAAAAGCAATCAAATACAAAAGAGGAAACAATTGACAAAGGAGGGTGCAATTTTCTTTTTGGAGTTCAGTCATAAAAATAGGAAAGCCAAGAAAAGTTGTAATAAGGAAAAATAGCAACTATGGGTCAAGGAAAGCAAAGTTACCAAATTGGATGAAGGTGGATGAAAGGGAAACATCTTTATTGTCTTACACATGCTAATTTACTCAAGGAGGTCGAATTTGTTGCTAGGGTTAGGGTTTAGCAAGTGGTAACTTGCTTAAGAAGTGATTGACTTGCTCAACAAGTCACCCAAGTTTATTTAAAGACAATTGGAGCTCCATTTCTCAGTTTGGATGTTTATTATGTTTATTTTTATGAAGCTAAGGATTCCTTTCTAAGTGTTGTTCCTCAGGCTCTTGGGAGATGTGCCCCAAGGGTCTCATTCCCTCTCTCCTCTTCCCCTCTTCTCCCTTTCTCATTGCAGGTTACATTGGAGCTATGGAGCAGCCTCGCTGAGTTGATTCAGGATTTTTTAGCAGCCTATAGCCATCAATTACTGTACATCATATTTCATTAACAGGTGCAATATTTTTCAATATCTAAGGGTTCAAACCTCCATGCCCTTCCTTGTATTATGTCAATAAAATACATTGTAATGATGCACAATGTTGAAGAGAGTGTTATAGTTAATTGATGAGAGTAATTTCAAATTTATTGGCTGTAACATGATATTATAAACATTCTTTGCAATTTTTATTCCAATCTGGTTTGAAATGGTTGAGATTTACTCATTTTAAGTCAACCTAGTCTATATTTGCATTGGAAAATAACTAGTTTTACTGTAGCTTCCATATTTCGATTTGTATGACTGCAAATAACCCCATTATTTTTCTGATGAGTCATTAACAGACATATATAAGTCCCCCAAGTCCAAAAAAGAGAATCTGAACCTCCCTTACCCTATTTGTAAAGGCTTGAATATGGAGCTAATGAGCTTCCCAACGAACTAGTCTCACCTTTACAACTTGCAGAATATTTTCCTTCACCTATGATCTGTTATTAAACTTAATGAACCTTTATTTATGACATGTTAATTCTGGAACAAACCTCTTCAATTTTCTAGAAGCCCCTTGTTGAAACAGACCGAACTACTCTCCTTAGTTTCACGGTTTGGCTGCCCAGAAGCGTGGTAGTAGGTTTCTGTAGTGTGGACTATGAACCATAAATGGAACCAGATATAAATGTGTTAGGGGAGAGGAAATTCCATGTCTAACATCTCTCTATTTTCTTCCCACTGATCACTCTTGTCCTCTGCAAAATTTCCCAGAAGAAAGCCTTGTTTTTCCCAATCCGAGAAGGCTCTCTGTGAACCAATTAAAATTTTAGAATTGTTAGAGTAAAATTACAAAATTAAAGTGTTCAGGTATGCACACCATACTTAGGAAATTACAGCGGTATCATAGCACTTTCCTTGGCTCAGCTTGTGGAAAGTAACTAGCAGTGTAAAAGTAGCTTAGCAATATCTTCAAGTTGCAGTTGTGGAATTAGTTCCAGTCATGGAAGATTTATACTTTGAGTTGTATGAGGAAGGAGAGAATTCAAAATTGGATGATACAGAATATTTAAGAATTTTGATACAATGAATGTTGAAAGGGCTGAAATATGTATCTCAAAGCATCATCCAGTCAGATCAAGAGACTAGAGAATTCCTTACCAAGCAGTTGGAAAGCAAACATGGAGAAGGGAGTAGTAGTGTCTCTCAGCATGAAGGAAATAAAGTTGGAGAGTCTATGTTTTCAAAAACATTAATACATGTAGGTTTTCGGAATACAAAGAATCCATAAAGAAAGGAACTAAGTTGTTCCACTTCTCAAAATAAAGGGGAAGAAAAGAGGACCAAAAGTGAAGATTCATTACAGCCATCTGCATATGGTTTCTTTGAGAAATTATTTGGGTTTTCCAAAAAGAGAGATCAACATATTTGCAGAATCCATGAGGATGATGAATCACCAAATCTTCCATGAAAAGGAGATGAAGAATATCCATGCACAACTAAAGATCCAATAGTCCAACATCTAGTTGATGGTAACGTGGAATGTGAGATGAATCCAAATTTCTTTGTGGCTGATTTCAAGATAAGTGTAGAAGAGATGGGGAAGATAGATGATGGTGAGACATCTTTTGGATCTGATCCAAAAGATAAACATGATTCATATTTACAGTCATCCCTTGAGCCTCACAAGGAAGCACAAATTGAGCACATCTCAGTAGGGTGTGAAGCAGAGAAATGGGTGGGTGAACAAGCCATCATAATTTTACCACATAAAGAGGAGAACATCACACATGGAGAGTTAGTAAATTCTGATTTTTATGTGTCATTGTGTAAGTATGATATGGAAGCCACTTCCAATGAATATTTCAGAATGGTTGAGCCCCCTAGTGATGAGGTTCATAATTCTGGTGTCAAAAATGAATGCAGTATGAAGGATGAAACTTCGAGAGAATATCTTTCTGGTGCACCAAGGATGAATGAACACTTAAGTTGCATCCCAAAATATGTTGTTGAGGACTTAAATATGAATATTTTTCAGCAACAACATATGGATCAGATTTCAAAACCTCGAGTGCACTGCATGAAATTGATCCGGTGATGGAAAATGAAGAGGAGGAACATATACAAGAACCTCATCTTCTTGCAGGGTCATTGAAGATGGATGAACATAAGATCCAAGAGGCCCTGAAAATTCTCCATGACACTCATGCTTCAGTTTCAAAGATGTTTTGAGAAGCTACTTTAATGGAATACCAATCTTCCTTTGAAGCCATGGAGAATATCCAGAAATCACTGTCCACAATAAAAGGTAATTTCTCACAATTGCTTTTAGATAAAAATGACATGTTTGAGCTTGTTGAGTTGTTGCGGGAAGCATCACTGCATGATGAAGAAAGTATTTGCATATATGAAGAAGAAAACTACAAGCTCAAAGGTGATTTGTTGGCCACCCAATATTCTTTGAGATACACTCAAAGTGCCCTCTTAGAATCACAAATGAAGATAGAACAATTCCAACAAGAGTGAAAAGAATTGAATGAATCCTCAATGTTTCCTGAGAGTCATTCCTTTTGGGTAAATGGCATGAAAAAATCCACGGAGGAACCTCATGATTGGGTGGACCATGAGGAGAATTCTATTTGGTATGTGCTTAAAGAGTGTGCAGAACAGTTTTATGAGAACCAAGCACTTGATTTCTTTCCAGGGAAACTTGAGTTGTTCCTTGAAGACAGTCACTCTCCCATGGAAGAGTGGGATGAGAGCACCCAATTTGGGCCAGCCAATAATGAAAAATGTTCAGCCATAAGTCTGATTAATGAAGGTTGCAAACATGTAAAGAAGGTTCATAGTTCTTTCCCACATGTAATAGATTCAGAAACACCAATGGGGAATGAACAGTGGGTGAAGAAATTTTTCTGGTTTGTGTCGCATGCACAACAGGGGGATCATGATTTGTCCCCATGGGAGATAGATCCTATTGTAGAAGAGATGGATAATTA
This sequence comes from Pseudotsuga menziesii, assembly GCA_001517045.1. Classification (NCBI taxonomy): domain Eukaryota; kingdom Viridiplantae; phylum Streptophyta; class Pinopsida; order Pinales; family Pinaceae; genus Pseudotsuga; species Pseudotsuga menziesii. The sequence goes on from LPNX010345541.1 coordinate 64,439, forward strand.
TAGATTATATAAATCAGCAATAAATACCTCTGATTCATCCACTGGATGGTTGGATAGAGGAATCACTGAAGAGGAAAATATGGAAGGCAAAAGTTTTGTGTCTTGTTGCAAGAAATTTGTTTTTAATATTGGTGATTTTTGTATGATTTACAAGCAGCAGAAAAGGCATGTGTGTGCAGCCACTTTTGACAAGAAGGCATTAGATCTACACATACTTTCAATGTGTGGGTCAATTGATGGAGTTTTTCACCCTTGGATCAATGGCAGAGAGTTGAGCCATTGGATGAAGAGGGGAGCGCCTATTGAGTTCCATAGAGACATATTTGGAATGAAGACCTTAGGAAGAATTTTTTTTTATTTCTGCAATAATTTTTATGTTGAGACTAACATTGTCTTGACATGTGAACAGCAACAAAGACTTATTTTGCATCTATTATATACCTCCCATACACATGCACATGAGGTGCATTTTGATTTGCATGTGCTTGAGGAGTTTGAGTTCAAGCAATATGAAGATCAAGCACTTGCATGGTTCCTAAGAGATTATGAGTTGCCTCTAGGAAAATGTTGTACAATTTTGGAGGAGGCACATGATCACACTGTCACTCAGAAAAATAATGGAGGAATTTGTGGATCCATTATCTTGATTGATGAGCATTGTAGGGATTTGGCTCACAATTCTTCACCACACACTTCTATTTTAGCCACATCATGTGGGGATGAAAATTGGGTGAAAGGATTTTTTCTGTTGATGCCACAAGAGGAGCATGATACTTCCACTCTTCTAGTTGAGGTATTGATGGTCAAACCATGTGGTTTGATAAGTGAATTAGTAGTAGCTGAATCATTTATCATGAAAGTTTTTCTATCCATTGATTGGGTGGCTAGACACATAATTGAGATGTGTGCACTGGAGGGTAAACATCTTGCTTGCATCAATGGAGAGACATTGGACACATCAAAGAAATTGTATGACCAATCGCATGAGAATGTATGGCTTCTATATGATGCTTTTAGTATACATGGAGGGGCATGGGATAACCTCCTGTGTATTCATAACAATAGTGATGTGATTTCCAGTGCTAGCTTGCACATGGATTTTCATACTTTAGAGAGGCTCAAGATGATTTGGTCTCACATTAAGGAATTCCATGTCTAGTGGGAGAGTTTAAAAAAATTTCAGTTTCGCATGGGGAGAGATGAGCTTCCAGTATGGTGGTATGATTTTCATAACCTCATTTTCATCCTCTACAATGATAAAAAATTTGTGTTTATATTGATGGGTGGAAGGAGGCAGATAAAACCATGGGATCTCGACATTTTTAGGAATGACATAGTTCAAAAGGTGGCAACAAAATTTGGGTCCTTACAAAGGAGGCAGTCGGATCCGGGAATTTATCTCAGCTACCTTAACTGGGTTAGAAATTTTTCTAAAGGAAGTGGTATAAGGGAAATGACTATGATTCGAGTGGTGCAGCAGAAACATGGTGGACAAATTTGCAGCACTCTGTGGTGCTTCTTCTTGAGGACAAGTAGACTTGGGAGGGGAGGACTGTCATATCCCCACATTTTGATCCCCAGAATTGTTGACCTTGCCTAGCACCAAGGGGGTCAAAATATGCATTAAATAAATTAACCTAGGATATTTTATTTAAATGTCACTTAGGAGGCATGTACTTAGTATATTAATTGTCATTAAATAATATTATGCAATTAATTAGGAAGAAAATAATTTTCCATTAACAGGAGGGCCACTTGGGCAAACTAACTTGCCAAGGGAAAATTAGAAATTGTATGACAAAATCAACCAGACATGAAAAGGGAAAGTGCCAAAATATATGACAAAAGAAATCAAATATAAAAGAGGAAACAATTGACAAAGGAGGGTGCAGTTTCCCTTTTGGAGTTCAGTCATAAAAATAGGAAAGCCAAGAAAAGCTGTAATAAGGAAAAATAGCAACTATGGGTCAAGGAAAGCAAAGTTTCCAAATTGAATGAAGGTGGATGAAAGGGAAACATCTTTATGGTCTTACACATGCTAATTTACTCAAGGAGGTCGAATTTGTGGCTAGGGTTAGGGTTTAGCAAGTGGTAACTTGCTTAAGAAGTGATTGACTTGCTCAACAAGTCACCCAGGTTTATTTAAAGACAATTGGAGCTCCATTTCTCAGTTTGGATGTTTATTATGTTGATGTTTATGAATATAAGGATTCATTTCTATGTTTTTTGCCTCAAGCTCTTGGGAGATGCGCCCCAAGGTTCTCATTCGCTCTCTCCACTTCCCCTCTTCTCCCCTTCTCATTCCAGGTTACATTGGAGCTATGTAGCAGCCTCTCTGAGCTGATTCAATATTTTTTAGAAGCCTACAGCCATCCATTACTGTACATCATATTTCATTAACAGGTCCAATATTTTTCAATATCTAAGGGTTCAAACCTCCATGCCCTTCCTTGTATTATGTCAATAAAATACATTGTAATGATGCACAATGTTGAAGAGAGTGTTATAGTTAATTTATGAGAGTAATTTCAAGTTTATTGGATGTAACATGATATCATAAACATTCTCTGCAATTTTTATTCCAATCTGGTTCAAAATGGCTGAGATTTACTCATTTTAAGTCAACCTAGTCTATATTTGCATTGAAAAATAACTAGTTTTACTGTAACTTCCATATTTCGACTTGTATGACTCCAAATAACCCCATTATTTTTCTTATGATTCATTAATAGACATATATAAGTCCCCCAAGTCCAAAAAATAGAATCTGAACCTCCCTTACCCTATTTGTAAAGGCTTGAATATGGAGCTAGTGAGCTGTCCGACGAGCTAGTCTCACCTTTACAACTTGCTGAATATTTTCCTTTGAATCTGATATATTATTAAAATTAATGAACCTTTATTTATGATATATTAATTCTATAACAAACCTCTTCAATTTTCCAGAAGCCCCTTGTTGAAACAGATCGAACTACTCTCCTTAGTTCCATGGTTTGGATGTCCAGAAGCGTGGTAGTAGGTTTCTGCAGTGCGGACTCTAAACATTAAATGAAACCAGATCTAAATGTGTTATGGGAGAGTAAATTCCATGTCTTACATCTCTATATTTTCTTCCCACTGATCACTTTTTTCCTCTGCAAAATTTCCCAGAAGAAACCCTTGTTTTTCCCAATCTGAGAAGGCTCTATGTGAACCAATTAAAATTTCAAAATTGTTTAAGTAAAATTACAAAATTAAAGTTTTCAGGTCTGCACACCAGACTTAGGAAATTACAGCCCACATTGGAGGAAGATGAGTTTGGGACACCATTTTCTCACCCTTTGCTTCTATATAGACTAAAATTCCTCTTTCCATGGCACCATACACAACTACCTTCAAGTTACTTATGAATTTTCAGTCAAATTCAGATATCTTGGCATGAATCTAGATGACTCAGTAGATAGTTTAACAATGGATGCATACTTTTCATTCTTATAAATTTATGGAATTTTTGCATTTTGCATCATTCAAGCATACAAAATAATGATTATCAAGTTACTATAGATCCATAATGGGTTACCTTGTAATAGTCCTTCAAGTGTTTCAACTGCATTTATTAAGTGCAAAAAGGACTTGAAGGACTAGTACAAGGTAAGCCATTATGGATCTATAGTAACTTAATAATCATTATTTTGTATGCTTGAATGATGCAAAATTTGTTTGAATATCATCATTGCCAAGCAATAACAACTTATTAAAGGGTGCTAGCTCAATGGTAGATAATCTGCCTAATTATAGGCAAGAGGTTGGTGGTTCAATTCCTTCGTGCCCTATCATAAATTTATCTTAGTCATTAATATGTTATCATCTAGTAGTTTATTTAGTCGTATATTTGGTCATTAATTGTGGCAATAAATGACTAAATCAATGACTTGATCGGTGACTAAATTAATGACTAAATCAATGACTAAATCATTGACTATCAATGACTAAATCAATGACTATTAAGTCAACCAATTAATGAATAAGTTAAATACGACTAAGTTAATCAAGCTATATGATAGTGAAAATTAACTACTATTAGTCACCAACTCAAAAATAGTCATTTATATCTGAATTTTAGTCATTTTTTAGTCATTAATTCCTCATTTTGCACTAGTGGCATGATTAAATCCTTTCTAGTGCTAGGAAACTGGGTTGCTTGGAAAGTCAGATGAGGTGATATATTATATATTGGAGAAGATCCTTGGATAGGTTGTAATTGAAACTTTACACTTTCAAATCTTCTAAAAGCATTTCTTCAGCAACGGGAGGTATATAAGCTTCGAGACATTTCTATAAGGGGGGATGAAAACCTGTGGAGTCAGAAATGGAAATTGGTAGCCGAGGTAAATATTCCAAAAGACCTCCAAGTGGAATGGAATAATTATATTCATCTTCTAACTCACAATGAAGTCAAACTATCTTATTAGGAGGATGTGTTAGTTTTTTGTAAGATATGATTCTATTATCTAGGATCTTTATCTGAAAGATTAACAAGTGCAATAAGATGCATATGATATAAAAGATACACAAGACAAAAATATTTTGAATGGGGAACCATAAAGGGGAAAACCCCACAAACTTCCTCATAATAGTAAGATAATCAAAAGCAGTAATAAGAAGTATTCAACAGCTATATACCTCTCCTCCTCCTCCTCTCTCTCTCTCTCTCTCTCTCTCTCTCTCATTAGAACTTGAGAGTATGAGGTGTGTTTAAATGAGGGAGATCACCGCCATATTTATACCCTTTCAAGTCACTGAACAAACATAAGACTCGATCTTGCATGTATTCTAACATAGGGCTCACTTCTCCTAGAGAGACTACAAGTACATATTACATGATGTTACACTGGGGACTATTGCCCCAACTTACAATGGAGGTTGTACCTAAAGGTTTGGACACAATTTAGACATCTCGTAAAGGAGTAACACACATCCCCAATACGGGTACAACAACATACAATAATAATATACATCAGAATATCTTCTGAAGTTACAAATACATCAACACTCCCTCTTAACTAGGAAGGTATTCTCTCTCTACACGGTCATCAACACATATGATCAATTCTTCATAACATCGTCATCATCACGGAGTCATAGAGTCTTCATCATAGTTGTTTTCATCATCTTCTTATAATTTGATCATCATACCATACTATCTATCATTAAAAGTTTCTATAGAGGAAACCCTTTTTCATGTTGGATGTAGGCCTAGTCCTCTACCAAGTGTTCATCACATCTCGAGCAAGCCTTCATGTAGAAACTATCTAGGATATTCTTTACATTACCATTTCAATAACCTGCGTCTTCTACCTTCATCTTGTTGTATCCATATCGTCTCTTTTTTCTTGCGCAAGACAAAACAACTAACAAAAAGCAAAGTATCTACGGTCGACCTGCGTTCCATCAAAGAACCGCCTAGGTGCACCTCTTGTGCTTCATGACCTTATCATCTCAACATGGGAACACATATATCTCATATATATGTAAGGACGAATTACGACCCAACAAATTGTTGCACCAAGACCTTTTACGTTCTTCTGGTCAACCTCAAGCGATTACGTTTGAATAACATGTGTCCAGGATATTTTCCATTCAGATAAACTTTGGAGCATATTACGTTCGACTAGCCTGTGTACCACACCATGGATCATTCTTTACACTCAGACAACCCACTAAGCGTATTACATCCAAATAACCTATGTACCACTCCATGACTCATTCTTTATATTCATATAACCCGTCATAGGACTAATTACATCCGAGCAACCTACTACACCAATATTTTTCCTTCTCGAACAACCTGTCTCATTTCCCATGTGAGATAGTATGCTTTGTAACATATCAAGACTGATTACATTCAAGGGTAACCTGTGAGATTCACTAGGATGTTACATCCAAGGATAACCTACGAGACTGATTACGTCTGAGAAACTTATGAAATTTGTCAGGATGTTACGCTCAGACAACCTATCTTTCCAGCTATGCTAGAACACATCACTCCCTCTTTCGAGGGATCTCAATATAGATCACACTAAGGCTTTCTCTGAAGTACTCAAACTTCACTCTCGTAAGAAGCTCGGTTAACACATCGTCTATCTTCTCCTCTGTTTCCAGGTACTGTAGCTTCACAAACCCTCTCTACACCATATCCCTGATATATTGGGACTTGATCTGGATGTGCTTCAACTTGTCATGGAACAATGGGTTTTTTTACAGCTTCATGCAACTTTGATTGTCGTAGAAGATGCAATTTACATCCAACTGGAGATTAAATAAGTCAGATAGTATTTTTCATAGCCACACTACCTTGCAACTAGCCGAGCAAGCATAAACACACTCTTCCTTGGTTATACTCAACGCCACACATGATTTCTTCCTGCTGAACTAGGAGATCATGCCAAATCCCAAATAGAAGAAACAAACTGAGGTGATATTCCTGTTACTGGCACTACCTGCCCAATCTGAATCAACATAACCGTGTAGGTTGATATTGTGATTCACATCATACTTGAGCCCATAATCCGTGACTGTACCTTTTAGGTACTTCAGAACATGCTTTATCGCTATCAGGTGAACCCTCTCGGATCCATTAGGAACTGGCTCAGGGTGTTCACCGCAAAGCATATGTCTGGTCTCATATTCGTCAGATACATCAATGATCCAATCATTTAATGATACATCGTGGCATAAACCTTCTTAGATGAATCATCACTCATAAGCTTCAAGTTATATTCCATACGTGTGGCCATAGCCTTCCAATCCAAACTTCTGAATCTATTCAGAATATCCACTGCAGACTTTCCTTTCCCAAGGAAGATTCCACTTGCACTCTACCACACCTCCATGCCTAAGACGTAGTGCATCATACCTAGGTCTTTCATCTTGAACTCTGTAGCAAGTATCCTCCTTGCATTTGTAATGAGTTCCTCATCGCCTATCAGAAATAAGTCGCTGACATATAGTAGGAGTATAACTTGTCTTCCGTATTCCACCTTGAAATAGAGGTTGGAATCTACTTTTCTCTTGGTAAATTCCAAGCTCATCAGAAAGTTATCCATCTTGTCGTACCATGTCCTCAGTGCTTGTTTCAATCCATACAAGGCCTTATTTAATTTGCACAAATGGGTCTTCTTGTCACGTGTCTCAAATCCTAGTGGTTGTTCCACGTACACTTCCTCCTTGACTACACCGTTCAAGAAAGTTTTCTTGACATCCATCTGGTGTACTTTACATTTCATAATTGTTTCTAAAGAAAGTATGGTCCTTATGGAAGTGTATATCACCACGGGTGTAAGTGTCTCTTCATAGTTTATGCCTTCTTTCTGGAAGAAGCCTCATACTACGAACCCTGTCATGTGTTTCTTGATGTTGCCATCTACACCATGTTTGATCTTGTAGATACACTTTGAAGTCACAACAGACTTCTTCTATGGTCTCTTAACAACCTCCCATACATCATTCTTCATGATCGACTAATATTCCTTGATCATCGCATCCTTCCATTCTTCCTTTTCTTTAGCCTCTTCATAGGTTGAAGGTTCTCTATCAATGATGTCACACAGTTGGGCCACATAACTATTGTAGGGATTTTCCATCTTTCTCTCTCTATGTATTCCCTATGGAGCGCCATACCTTCTAGCTTCTCGTATGAGCTCCCATGCCCATGACGGTTTCCTGTCACATGCCCCAAATTGCAAAAACATTTTATGTTTTAAGAAACATTATGTTATATTTTTATTATAAAGTTTGTAATTAATGACCAAATGGGGTCAAGGATAATTGCATGTAATTGCTGAATATTTTATTAATTAATAAACTAAATATGAGACAACAGCTTAAGGAGGCTGTTAAATGAGTGTTTTACTGGTCACTTGGTGGAATAGGCTAGGTCGAGAGCAGATTGACAATTGGTAGCATCCTCAAACTACTTCTAGTTGTTGCAGGAGGAAACTTCCTTATTTTTGTGGTCATGTTCCCCAAGAAAGTTGAACAAGAGTAGGTGTCTCATTAAGTGAAAACTGACCCAAAATACCTAGGCATGCTAATAAGAACTTCCCATTGAGTTCAGCTATGACTGCTTTTTCTTTTACTTGTGAAAAATTTTGAGTGAATTGAGTGCACAAGAAAATTCGATGGAGGGGACTAGCAGAAGTTTTCTTTGAGTGAAGAGCGCTGAAGTTCTGAACTAGTGCAACTAATTTAAGCTGATTTCATACTGCTACAAGTAGAACAGATTACTATTGGATACTTAGTAGAGTTGCAGAGGATTACTAAACTAGATCTCTCACCCAGGACTTCTACCAGGTGGACCAGTAGACAAGCTCGGGGGTCCTAAGATTTGCAATTCATCTATCTCCAAAAGTTGGTTGGGAGGAACAAGTTCCTTAATTTGTTGTCTCCTCTTCTACATTTTCAGGTTCTACGTGTTCTTTCTAATTTCTATTTTCATATTTAGGATCAAGAAGGATTGAACTTGAGGAATAATATGTTATGCTTTTGTTCTTCTATTATTAGAATTATTGAATGAAATCTTTTACTGTGAAAGGATAGTCAAATTCAGGATTAAATATGGAATAGGATAAATGATTAGAGAAATTTTCAAATTTTACTGATGGAAAAAATACCCAACTGTATTTTGCCACACCTTCAAGAAGGTAGTACTCTATTACAGTAGGTTAGATTTAATTCTGATAGATAACCAAATGAAGTATGCAGAAATGTGTTTATTTACCTTTTATAGGTTTTATCAGAAGAAAGCTTTTTCATTTCAGAAATAAATTATTTACTATAAGCCTATTATTATAAATATACATAGTAACTAAAATACATTATAAAAACATAAAATAAATAGAAGGAATAACTTTAGGGAACAGTAAAATGAGGCTAGTAATTAATTAGATAATTTCATTATGAATCTAAGTAAGAATCAAACTTTAATAACATCATAATTAAATATTAAACTCTCTAATGATTTAAAAGTAATTAATATTTTTTATAAACCCTATTTTGGAGAAACTGTCAAATATGACTTTTGTTTCCTCCTCTTTTACCAGCAGAGTGACTATACAGTTTCACCCAAAATTACTTAAAGCATACATTCTACATTTATACAAACACAACTGTCTAATTTATAATACATAGATTTAAATAAGCTTTTCACGGGAACGGTATTAAAACTGTTTGATAAATATGAACTAAGACAATTTAAGTAAAGACCTTTTTTTAAAACATTCCAACCCAAGAAAACAGTAAAGACTCAGGTTGTATTAATCAACTCTTCCTTTATTTATTTACTGAAATAATTGTTTTTACTGATAGTAAAAATTAAACTCTGTTTTAAAAACCAAGTGTCTCAACATTGTTCTCCTGTTTTAAACAAAATTGAAAAAATTTATGGAATTACACTATAATAAAACCCTATGATAATATTAAAAGAAATTTCATTTTATTTTATCCACATAATCACCAAATAATCCAAATTTGGAATTTTCGAAAGGCTGCAAATTATATTAAAATAACATAGGGAATTTGTCAAAACGAACAGTCTTTATCATTTAACAGTCATACCACTCATTGATCGAGTCTTACGACTAACTTTATACAAGTTGGTAATTTAAAAACCTTAAGTTAAATTATAAATAAACCATTACAGTTCATAATTAGGTTACAACATAATGGCATGTTCGAAAACAAAAGTCACAACTTAAAAATCCTGTCCAAAATTACAAACTCTGTAAATCAAGCTACGATCGAGAAGGCCTTATAAACATTTTATTAAGTCACAGTCAAACGGCCTTCCAAAACACACAAGACTACATTGTAGCCACGATTGTGCAGTAATTCAAAACCGATCGAACAATATCAACCTTAAACCCCATACAACCATTGCAGGAGAAAACTCAGGCAAGACTGAGGCTTACTAGGATGGACACAAAGTGTGGAATCCTTGCATGGAGTTTTTATGGCATTTTCCAGCACACATCATCCAAATCGAAAACCTGCACAAGTGAAACCCACTGAATGTCAAACTCATACAAGTAACCACGATAATAAATCAGTGAACAGTGTAGAATGGCTACAATTTTTATTAAAAAAAACTTCTTACGTGAAGAGTTAATCTCGACCCCGTATTGGTAAAATGAATAGACCCTAGCCATGAGAAAGGGTGCGTCGAGCCAAAAGGAGAGCTACTGTCAAGAAAAAAAAACAAACGAGAAAGGTTCAAGCCGAAATCCAAAACCACAGTGAACACAAAAAACTTAAAGCACACTATTTTAACTCAGACAGAGTCCATCAATGCACAGTGCACGAAGGGTAGCCCTTGCAGAGGCAAGTTAACGGTGACAGAGGCCTCACACACAAAGTAAAGCAGTGGCCACATAACCTCACATGCAGAAGAAATCGAAATGGCAAAGGAGGCCTATACATATAGAGTTAAGGGAGTGACAATAAGGCCATGCATCCATGAGCCTGCAGATCTTACTCTCCACAGCAACAGTAAGAACAATAGGTAAAATGCAGTTTTTTAGGGTTTAGGATAGTTTTATAGTGAACCTCCAAAGTCAACAAAACCTAACCAATAAGTCTCGACCACGTGGGAGTTTAATACTTCAGAATGGTGGGTCTAACTCTATAGTTTCAAGAGAGTCTTGGAGTAGCTTGCAAGTAATGAGCATTTACATAAAAAATTGGTTAAAAACCCTTTCAACAATAGAATAATATCTCATATTATAAGATGCAAGTTATAATTTTAAAGGAAAATGATATTGGAGGTAATCTTTGTTGAGACTAGGGTTTGCAATTATGTCACTATAAACCATGTAAATGGGTAACAGCTTATACAAAGAAATTCTTTAACCTTGATTACATCATAAATAACACCTTGTGATAGACTATAAGACTTGTAAAAGACCTTGTAGAAAACCTATAATAATATATTGGTGAAAAACACTTATGTGTGTAAGTTTGCATGTATAGAAAGATTCTCAGCTTGATTCCTAGTATAACTGTTAATACTTAGTTTTGTTAAAGGGAAATAATGATTTTCATATCTCCTTGTGAGATAAAGATTATGCGAAGGCTAGGTTGAATAGATTTTATAGGAAATGATCTTTCATTCCTTACCCAAAATAGTAACACTATTGATTATCGATATAATGTTCATAATATTATAATTCTACTTGGTAAATACTTAAGCAGTTAGAAGTCTGTTTCTGCATGACATCTTTAGTTCTATGTATGAATGTCAAATATTATATCTCATGACTATACCTAGATTTAGTTCTTCCTAGTTTACATAACATTTGAATATTGTTGAGACAATCACCTATAAATTACCATTGTATCAAGTAATAAGGTATTAAAGGACCTTCTATACAAATTACCTTTCACTAGAATTACATACATGACCTAAACTGATAATAGATAGATAAAAGTTACATGAACAAGTTATAGTTGAAGCGAAGTAGAAGAACAACTAGATTATGCTCAGTTTTCCAAACACTTATGTTTACCAGATAATTAATTAAAAGATAAATACATAGATCAATGATACCTCTTTTATTTTGATCAAAGTTGTAAAATAAACAAATTTACTAGCATTATATTTTATGCTAGTTGAGATAATAATCTCGATCCAGAAACTGGTTACAAAACGTCTTACCTATAAAAGACCTGTAAAAGAAGCATCACTTCATTGCATTAGGTAAAATTCTAAGTAAGCCTCGGACTCAACTGAAGATCCTTCAGATTTTCACAAACAGTAAAATAAACTTTAGCACTTAGTAATTAAACAGATGTTTAAATTCATATTGTTCAAAATCATAACCTGTTAAATCAAATCCTTAACAATGATTTAGTAAAGCAAATAATTAAGTATGCAGATCTAGAAATTAACAAAAGAATCAGTTCTAGTTTAAGATTGATTATCATAACAGTTAACAGTTAAATGTTCCTCAGTAGTGTCGATTGCAAACATTTAATGTCATAGGAAAATTTTTAATTTTTTACGAATTTTTGGAGAATTACATGTGGTATCAGAGCACATGTTCAGACACTAGGCCTGAATGCGGCTCAACCTGCATAGATAAATAGTAAATTTTAATGCATGCATACTGATTATTATTTTTCTTTTTCAAATGTTATTTCCAAAAAAATTTCCTGAGCTAAGCTGTAGGTATGGAAAGACTCAAGGAATATGCAGATGAAGAGTCCATGTTTAATGAACAAAGTAAATCTAAAGGAGAACTAATTCAGGAAGAAATAACTAATAATTCTTTGAAATTATTACAAACTGTTAAAGAATTAAGAACTGAGATGGAAACAGTTGAAAAGGAAAATGAAAGAATTTTGAGAACTCAAGAGGAACTGAACCAGGTACTGATGGAAAATTTTCAGAGTGAAAAAAAAGATAAACAAACAGGATCTGAAGATATGTCCTACCAATACAAAAGTAAAAAGTCTAAACCTTCTAAAATCGAAAGTAGTTCGTCCTCTGAAATTTATGGCGATTCACATATGAAGAATCGTTAGTACACTAGTGATAGTAGTGAAGATAATTATCATTCAAGAAAACGAAAAGTTAATCCTTATGAAGTAATTTCAGCAGAATTTAAGAAGATAAAACCACCGACTTTCAATGGTGAAACTGAGAAAGGAGAAGAAGTTGAATCATGGCTATCTGGGATGAAGAAGTATTTCAAATCTACAATTACTCTAATCAACTAAAAGTAAGAATTTCCATTTACAACTTAACTGGGAAGGCATATATTTGGTGGCAGGATCTAAAACGAGTAAGAGGTAGTAGGGAAAGGAACATAAACTGGAGTACCTTTAAGAAATACTTTAAAAAGAATTTCTTGTCAGAACAGTAATACGAAGAGCGAGCTAAGGAATTTTATGAACTAAAGCTAGGAAGAATGAACATGAAAGAATTAAACAGTTAATTTTTAAGTCTGCTATGTTACGTGCCTTACATTGTGGATGAGCAGCCCAAGGTACAACGGTTTATAAGTTGTTTACCCTTTCACATAAAAGACAGAATTGAATAAGATGATCCAAAAACCCTATAGAAGGCTATGCGAAAGGAACATTTTTGCTATGACCAGAATCGCAAAAAGGAAAGCATATCAAAATGGAAGGCTAATAGGTTTAATAATTTTGAATAGAATAAGAAGGGTTTCGTACCTAACCACAGTTTTAGGAATAATAACACACATAATTTTCCTAATAATAATTTCCAAGGAAATAAAGGTAATTCACAGTTAAATCGTAATGGTCCTAGAAATAAAGAACCTACTAATAATCACAGCAATTACATTAAGAATAATGAACGTAAAAGAACCAGTAAAGTGTTGGGAGTGTAATGGACCTCATTATGCATCAGCTTCCCCTAATCGAAAGAAGACTATCATCAACATACATATGGCGCAGGAGGAGATGAGTGTTGGTGATTTAGCAGGGAAAATGCCCAGGATCAATGTGGCACTAGAAAATAGGAAGGCGGATTATCAAACTTTCATGGTGGAAGTAGAAGGTAAGCTAAATCAAACACCTATTTCTATCTTAATTGACCCAGGGGATAGCCTGAGTTATATTTCTCCTAATTTAGTAGAAAAATGCAAGTTATCAGTAGAAAAGTTTGCATGGTTAGTTCAGCTAGCTACTGGAGCAAAAAGAAAACTGATTAGTTTTATAAAAGATTGTACTGTAAATATGGATCAGTTTGAAACCTCTGTGAAGCTTACTGTATTTCCTTTAGGCTCTTATAACATGTTAATTGGTATGGACTGGTTAGAACAACATAGAGTAGTTCTAAACCGTTTCGATAAAAATTTTACTTGCATAAATAATGAAGGAGAAACAGTAACTGTAACAGGAATCCATAGGAAAACAATTATCAGACAAATATTTGCTTTGCAATTAAAGAAATTTGTTTGGAAGGGTTGTAAAGCCTTTACTGTAATTTTAATTAATGAAGAACATATTAATAATGAAGATAAACTAAAACTAGAAGATATTCCAATCCTGAAGGGGTATTTGGATGTATTTCTGGAATAAATTATGGGATTGCCTCCGGAAAAGGGGGTTAGATTTCACTATTGAGTTGGTACCTAGTGCAATGCCCAGCTCAAAATCCCCTTATCAGATGAATATATTGGAATTAAATGAATTAAAATCACAGTTAAAATAACTTATTGATAAGAAGTATATAATACCCAATTTGTCTCCTTGGGAAGCACCTGTTATTTTTCATTAAAAAGAAGGATGGTACTCTACGCTTATGCATTGATTACCGTCAACTTAATAAAACGACCATTAAAAATAGACACCCTTTGCACCACATAGATGATTTGTTTGATCAAATACGTGGAGAAACTATAGTTTCAAAGATTGATTTATGATCTGGTTATCACCAGGATCGAATCAAAGATTAAGACATCTTTAAAACAACTTTTAGGACTAGATATGGTCACTATGAGTTTGTTGTTATGCCATTTGTGCTTACTAATGCCCCGGCTATCTTCATGTGCTTAATGAATAATGTATTGCATAAGTACCTTGATAAATTTGTGGTGGTATTCATTAACGACATTCTAATTTATTCTAAGTCTAAAGAAGAACACAAGGATCACTTAAAAATTGTTTTAGAAGAATTGCGAGAACATCAGCTTTATGCTAAATTTAGTAAGTGTGATTTCTTTAAGGATAAAATACAGTACTTGGGCCATGTAGTAACTAAAGAAGGGATCTCGGTTGATACAGAAAAGATAAAAGCAATTGAAGAATGGCCAGTCCCAAAGGACATGACTGATGTACTGGCATTTATGGGGATTACTGGATACTATTGATGATTCATTGAAGGGTTTTCAAGAATTGCAAATCCCATAACTTCTTTACAGAAGAAAGGGAATAAATTTGAGTGAAATAAAAAGTGTGAAGAAAGTTTTAAAAAGTTAAAAATATTACTCACTACTGCACCAATCTTAAGAATTGTTGATCCTAATAAAGACTTTATAGTATGCACTGATGCATGGAATGATGGTCTAGGTAGAGTTTTAACTCAAGAAGGACACGTAATTGCATATGAGTCTAGGAAGCTTAGGATTCATGAGAAAAACTACGCAACCTACGATTTAGAGTTTGTTGCTGTCATACATGCTTTGAAGATGTGGCACCATCACTTAATCGGAAGAAAAATTATATTAATGACACATAATAAAGGATTAAAATATTGTTTGGATCAACCTAGCTTAAATGCAAGGCAATCTAGGTGGCTAGCTTTCCTTAGCGAGTACAATTTTGAAATCCAACATATTAAGGGAAAAGAAAATAAGGTTGCTGATGCTCTAAGCAAAAATGCAAAACTAAATTTTGTAGCAGCAATCATCACTTATAAAACATATTTAGAAGAACAACTAAAGGAAGGAGTGAGACTAGATGAAAATTATCAGAAATTACAAGCAAAAGTAATAGAAAATTTAATTGAAAGTTTAAGTACAAGGTATAGTCTAAACAAAAAAGGATTATTACTATATAAAAACAAGTTGTATATACCTAATGTACCTAATATTAAGTTACTGATTCTAAATGAAATTCATAAGACTCCTTACTTAGGACATCCTAGTTATCAGAAGACTATAACCATCTTACGAAAGGATTATTTTTGGCCAAACATGAAGAATGAATTGGTAGAATACATTGCCAAGTGTTTTGAATGTCAACAAGTTAAGACTGAACACCAACATCCAGCCAGATTACTACAACCATTACCTATCCCTAGCTGGAAGTGGGAAATAAGGAGTCTTCATTTTTTCACAGGTCTACCTAGAAATCAAAATCTGAATGAGTCGATAATGGTACTCATTGATAAACTTAGTAAAAAAGCTCATTTTATACCTGTAAAAACCACTTACAAGGCTACTAATATTGCTGATATATTCATGAAACAAATATTTCGTTTACATGGGATACCGAAAGTTATCATTTCATATAGAGACCCTAAGTTTACAGGAAATTTTTGGAAGTATTTGTTTAAAGGCCTGAATACTACTTTAAATTTCAGTACCGCTTTTCATCCTAGACATATGGATAGACTAAAAGAGTGAATCATGTGTTGGAAGATATGCTCAGAATGTATGTTAAGGAATAGCCAGGTAAATGGGAAGATTACTTACACTTGGTAGAGTTTGCTTACAACAATCACTACCAAGCTTCAGTAAGATACAGTACATTTAAAATTTTGTATGGCAAAAAGTGAAATACCCCCATCTCATGGCGTAACCCAGTTGATAGGTTAGCATTAGGATCTAAACTACTAAAAGAGATGGAGTTAATTGTAAAACAAGTGCAAGGTAACTTAAAAGTTACACAAGACAGACAAAAAATCAAGCAGATCTTAAACAAACTCAAAAAGAGCTCCAGCTGGGTGGACATGTCTTTATAAAGGTAAGGCCTAAAAAGAGTTCTCTGAGATTAGGAATTTGTGCTAAGTTGGCACCTCTATATTGTAGAACTTTTGAGATACTGTCTAGAATGGGACAGGTGGCATATCAATTGGTTTTACCACCAAATTTGAAGGCTCATAATGTTATTCATATCTTTGTGTTCAATATGAACTAAGACAATTTAAGTAAAGACCTTTTTTTAAAACATTCCAACCCAAGAAAAAATTAAAGACTCAGGTTGTATTAATCAACCCTTCCTTTATTTATTTATTGAAATAATTGTTTTTACTGACAGTAAAAATTGAACTCTGTTTTAAAAACCAACTGTCTGAACATTGTTCTCTTTTTTTAAACAAAATCAAAGAAAATTATGGAATTACACTGTAATAAAACCCTATGATAATATTAAAAGAAATTTCATTTTATTTTATCCACATAATCACCAAAGAATCCAAATTTGGAATTTTCAAAAGACTGCAAATTATATTAAAATAATATAGGTCATTTGTCAAAACAAACTATCTTAATCATTTAACAGTCATACCACTCAGTAATCGAGTCTTATGACTAAATTTATACAAGTTGGTAATTTAAAAACTCTAACTTAAACTATAAATAAACCATTACAATTCCCAATTAGGTTACGTCATAATGACCTATTCCAAAACAGAAGTCATGGCTTAAAAATCATGTCCCAAATTACAAACTCTGTAAATCAAGCTACGACCGAGAAGGCCTTATAAACATTTTATTAAGTCACGGCCAAACGGCCTTCCAAAACACACAAGACTACATTGTAGCCACGGTAGTGCACTAATTCAAAATCGATCGAACAGTATCAACCTTAAACCCCATACAACCATTGCAAGAGAAACCTCAGGAAAGACCGAGGCTTACCAGGATGGACACGAAGCATGGAATCCTTGCGTGGAGTTTTTATGGCGTTTTCCAGCACACAACATCCAAATCGAAAACTTGCATAAGTGAAACCCACTGAATGTCAAACTCATACAAGTAACCACGATAATAAATCGGTGAACATTGCAGAAGGGTCACAATTTTGTTTAAAACAAAACTTCTTACCTGAAGAGTTAATCTTGGCCCCGTATTGGTAACATGAATAGACCGTAGCCACGAGAACAGGTACGTCGAGCCACAAGGAGAGCTACTATCAAGAAAAGGAAAAACCAAAGAGAAAGTTTCAACCCCAAATCCAAAAGGACGGTGAACACCAAACACTGAAAGCACATTATTTTAACTCAGACAGAGTCCGTCAATGCACAGTGCACAAAGGGTAGCCATCACAGAGGCAAGGTAAAGGCGACAGAGGCCTCACACACAAACTAAAGCAATGGCCACATAACCTCACACGCAGAAGAAATCGAAATGGAAAAGGAGGCCTATACATACATAGTTAAGGAAGTGATAATAAGGCCATGCGGCCATGAGCCTACGACTCTTACTCTACACAGCAACAGTAAGAACAACAAGTAAAATTCAATTTTTTAGGGTTTAGGATAGTTTTATAGTGAATCTCCAAAGTCAACAGAACCTATAACCAATAAGCCTCGACCACGTGGGAGTTCAATAAGTTCAGAATGGTGGGTCTAACTCTATAGTTTCAAGAGAGTCTTGGAGCAACCTGCAAATAATGAGCATTTACATAAAAAATTGGTTAAAAAACATTTCAACAATATAATAATATCTCATATTATAAGATGCATGTTATAATTTTAAAGGAAAATGATATTGGAGGTAATCTTCCCTGAGACTGGGGTTTGCAATTATGTTATATAAACCATGTAAATGGGTAATAGCTTATACAAACAAATTCTTTAACCTTGATTACATCATAAATAACACCTTGCACCATGATAAACTATAAGACTTATAAAAGACCTTGTAGAAAACCTATAATAATATATTGGTGAAAAACGCTTATGTGTGTAAGTTCGAATGTATAGAAAGATTCTCAGCTTGATTCCTAGTATAAGTATTAATACTTAGTTTTGTTATCAGGAAATAATGATTTTCATATCTCCTTGTGAGATAAAGATTATGCGAAGGCTAGGTTGAATAGATTTTATAGGAAATGATCTTTCATTCCTTACACAAAACAGTAACACTATTGATTATCAATATAATGTTCATAATATTATAATTCTACCTGGTAAATACTTAAGAAGTTAGAAGTTTTTTTCTGCATGACATCTTTAGTTCTATGTATGAATGTCAAATATTATATCTCATGACTATACCTAGATTAAGTTCTTCCTAGTTTACATAACATTTGAATATTGTTGAGACGATCACCTATGAATTACCATGGTATCAAGTAATAAGGTATTAAAGGACATGCTATACAAATGACCTTTCACTAGAATTACATATAGGACCTAAACTGATAATAGATAGATAAAAGTTAGATGAACAAGTTATAGTTGAAGTGAAGTAGAAGAAGAACCGGATAATGTTCAGTTTTCCAAACACTTATGTTTACCAGAAAATTAATTAAAATATAAATATACAGATCAATGATACCTCTTTTATTTTGATTAAAGCTGTAAAATAAACAAATTTACTAGGATTTTATTTTATGCTAATTGAGATAATAATCTCGATCCAGAAACTTGTTACAAACATCTTACCTATAAAACACATGTAAAATGTTAATGTAATTGTAACTTTGGAATGTATTCAGTTGTATTTATTATGTATTATACCTGATGTCTATTTTGGGATGTGTCTGTAATGTACTTGAGTCATGTCATGCCCCGATGTTCCTATCAGGAGGTTCTATAATGTAAACAAGTCATTTCAAGTCATGGTGGTTAACCCTCCTATTGATCAAGGGTTAAAGTCCCCGCAGGTCCGGGGCACTAGGGTTATTAGACTCTCCTAGAGAAGTTGGCCCTAGTAGGTTATTGTCAAGTTGAGAATTAGTATAAATAGAGATTTATTCTCTCTATTTAACACACACTCACTCACACTCAGTTGTAGCGCATAGATGAGGAAGAAGAACCTACTGGGGCTAGGAAGAAAGAGGCTACTATTGTGGAGAGATCATCTTATTGTTTTGGGGTTTTACTATTGGTGTTGATTCTATCTCTGAGGAAGTTGTAGGGATTTCTCCATTTATGGTTTCCCTCAGGAAAAAAATTGTGTTCATTGTCTCTTGTGTTTGATTGTTGTGCTTGTTATTCTTTTAGTTAAAGATTCTAATATAATGCTAGCTTAATGTTAAAAATATAACATGGTACCAGAGCTAACCTGAGAAGAATACATTGTGTAGCTAAAGAATCTAGTGCTTCTTACTTTTATTTCCTCTCTCTAATATCCATCAGCAAAAGTATGCTAGGTTGACTCTCCATTGAAGGGCACATCTTTTAGTCGAAGCAGAATTCAATTCCAAGTATTTCCAGTTTTTCGTGCAGAAAATTAGAGCTTCTTACAGAAGAGGAATTTTTGAGTGATCCCCTCATAGGATTGCTCTCCTCATCAAAATCAAAGTTTAGAGACCTGGGTCAAGATTTTTGGTTTGGTGAAACTCCGAGAAAGTCAAACCCTAGTTTGACCCTAGGTTGGAAAAACCCTAAAATACTAAAACTGATAAGTTTTGGTACATTCTCTACATATCAGGATTGGAGAATACTCAGGAGTGAAAACTTTCACAGGCCTAAGATAAAATCCCTATTTACAATTTGTCCAAAATTCAGCCTCATATTCACTATATTCCGGGAGATATGATTCCTCTAAGTTAGGGTTTCCAACCTCTTCCCAGATTCATCCCTAAACAAGACACATGGGAAGAATTGCTATATATTGGGCTACAAAGGTCAAAATGAAATTTATGAAGATTTTATAGAAATGGAACAGATATTAATTTATGTGGTCCAAGTTTTAGACCTAGAAGATGAAACAGTGACATGTGGAAGTCCGTACAACTTCATTGTTCTGAATAGTCCTGTAACAGGTCACCTTGGGAAAATGATCATAAGTCCCAATTGGTGAAACAAATTCTGATGAAACTTATGGTTTGGAAATAGGGACAAGAGAGTCTACCTCAATGTAAAATTTTTAGACATGAAAGAGTAGTAATTTTGGATATATCACAGAAACATTATCAGACATTTCTGCAGAAGAAATTGGTAAAATAGGGCTTCCTGTTCCGAAAGCTTCCCTCCACTATTTTCAGAAAAGGAGTGCATTGGACAGCTCAAATTGAAGATATATAGCTTTCTATTCAATTAGATCTAAAATATTCCAAGTTTTGAAAAATAGGGTTTCTCTGACAAACCCTAGATCAGCCAACTCTGGAACCAGGACAGACACCTCAAATTGGTAAGATCTAATCTTTTTCTATTTTCATTTGAGGTTCTCATTTCAAAATGATCTATCACATCAACTTGATGATAAGCTTGGTTAAGTTGACAACTTCCAAGCATGGAAGTATATGATCTCTCTAAAGAAAATGAATTGGACAACTACATGAGTAGAGAGGTTCCAGTTCTAGAGGGAGATGAGGCGCAAAACCTTACACAAGAAGAACTTGGTCAAGGATAAGAAGATCATTGTTGATTCAATCACGGATCAAATCGTACCACAAGTGTCTTCCCTAAAGACACCGAAGATGTTTGATTCCTTAACCAAGCTATTTGAAGAGAAGAACATAAATCAGAATATGACCTTAAGAAACCAGTTGAAGAATGTGAAGATCCAGAAAGCAAAGACCATACAGTCATACTTTACAAGGGTCTATCAAATCAAAGAACAACTTGAAGTGGTGATAGCCACCTTGAATGGCCTCCCACGATCATGGCATTCATTCATGCGAGAAATGTCTGCCAGAAGGAAGTGATTACTTTCAGCAGACTCTGGGAAGAAGAAGCTCGACTCATAATAAGAAAAGAGAAGATGGGAGAAAGTGAAGATCAAGCTCTCACCATCCAAAGAAGATACCACAAGCGATGAGGAATATGAAGGAATCAAACCTTGAAGAACCTTTTATCCATCTTAGCATTTGGACAAGAAACGATGCTATTATGAATGAGTAAGATGATAAAGCTGAAGGCTCAAGAAGGAGTCTACCCACGAAACAAATAAAGATAAGTATTCAATTTTCATTTCATGATATTGTTTTGTTATGCATTTGTTTATATTCAGTTAATGTATTATGCATGATAGAATGTTTGCATTAATGGTAGTATACTATTAATATGCATGTGATGGGTAAGTAGCTCATGTTGCTATACAACTCTCCATTGCTGCTTATCTAGAATGAAACCTCTTTGTTGACATATTGGATTAGTGCACAATCTCAATGTTGTCCTGGTAGAGATGGAAGGCATCTAGAAAGTTTCTGTGAGATATGGATGAATGTTGTATTGGCTAAAATAGTTGCATGATCACATATTTATGCATAAGAATTTTCCATTATGAATATTCCTTATGAAATGTTTTTAACCATACAAATGCATTTGACGTGTAGGAAAGATCGCATACATAATCGCCTACAAGCAAAGAAGGATGAGACTTGTTCCGAAGAACAAGTGATGATAGTTCAAGATGAAGAATAATATGATGAATGCAGTTACATCATTAATGCAGAACCTTCCAGCCATGAAGAAGTAACCAAGAATAAAGGGAAGACCAGTTCAAGAAGAATGATGTCTAGGATGCAGTATCGATATGTGAAGCGAAGTTCGTAGTTCCATCCTGCAGTAGATGGAAACATCATGGGATACAAGGCAAGATTTGTAGCACGAGGCTTCTCATGAAAAGAAGGCATAGAATACAAAGAGACATCTGCAGCCAGTGGGAGTTGAGACACATGACAGGAAGAATCATGTGTGCAAATGAAAGAAGGCCTTGTACGAGTTTAGAAGACACCCATGGGATAACACATACATGATGAGATTAATGAAGATCTTAACCTTTGCTACAAGGTTGAAGATGAAAGCCTATAGAGGATGACAAGCTCGCACATGGGTGTGAGAAGAACTTTTGAAAAATTTCAAGATAGAGGATCTTGGTATCCAGTGATCCTAGATGTATACATAGAATATTAGTAGCAGAGGAAGCTACTTGTCACTCCGGTACAGAATGTTTCAGTGCATAGAGTACGAAAGACAAAGGGAGTGACTGCAGAAGATCCTGATATTCAACATGGTACGACAGGATGGACAGATTACTGATGAATCTAGGATTTACTGAGAGTAAAGTGGATTCCAACCTTTGCTTCAAGGTTGAAGACGAAAGACCAGTGATGCTCTTGTTATGTGTCGATGCACTGTTTAGGCATGGAGGTGTAGCAGAATGTGGATGGAATATTCTTCAAACAAGGGAATTATGCAATAGAGATCTTGAAGAGGTTCAGGATGATGGACTGCAAGGCCATGACCACACTTATGGCATCGAACATGAAGCTATTGAGTGACGCTTCATCTGAGTCGGTTGATGCCATGATGTATCATCAGATGATTGGGTCCTTGATATACCTGACGAATATGAGACAAGATATTTTCTTTGCTGTGAACACCTTGAGCCAGTTCCTGACAGATCCGATACATGTTCACTTGATTGCTGCAAAGCATATTCTAAGGTACCTAAAGGGTACAGTTGATTATGGGCTCAAGTATGAGGCGAATCAGAAGATTAACCTAGAAGGTTATGTTGATTTAGATTGGGCAGTGCCATCGCTAAGAAGAACAATTCAGAGTGTTGCTTCAGTATGGGATCAGGTGTGATCTCTTGGTTTAGCAAAAGGAAATCTTGTGTGGCACTGAGTATAGCTGAAGCAGAGTATGTCACAGCTTGTTCAACTTGTTGTGAGGCAGTATGGCTGAGGAAGATACTGTCTGATTTATTTGATCTCCATTTGGATGCTACTTGTATATATTGTGACAACTAGAGTTATGTGAAGTTGTCGGAGAACTCGGTGTTCCATGACAAGTCGAAGCATATCGAGAACAAGTATCACTATATCGGGGATATGGTGCAAAAAGGAGCAATAAAACTCCAGTATGTTGTGATAGACGAATAGATAGCTGATGTGTTGACGAATCCATTATCCAGAGTGAAATTTGAGTACTTTAGGGAGAATCTTGGTGTTCTCCAGATCGGGGTTCCCTCCAAAGGGAAGTGATGAGTCTGTGAGCCATTCTAACATGGTGAGAGGATTGGTTCTTTCCATGGTCAGATGTAAGGGCTGAGCCATCCTGTCATGATGAGAGGATTGGTTCCTCGCATGTCAGATATGAGTGTTGAGCCATTCTGATGTGACTGTAGGATTGGTTCCTACATGATCAGATATAAGCGCTGAATGCCATTCTTGGAATGGAGGCATCTGGTCAGTTACTAGGAAAGCTCAGTCTAGGACTGAGAGCAATTTTGATGTGACTATAGGACTGGTTCCTACATGATCAGATATAAGCGTTAAATGCCATTCTTGGAATGGAGGTACCTGGTCAGTTACCAAGAAAGCTCAGTGTGGGACTGAGGGCCATTTTGATGTGATTGAGGGATGTGTTCCCACTTGATCAGATATAAGGGTTGATGCCATTCTCTGGGAGAATGGAGGCACCTGGTCAGTTACTAGGAATCCTCAACCTAGGTTTGAGAGCCCTTCTAGCATGGTAGTAGGATGTGTTCCCACATGGCTAGATGTAAGTGCAGAGCCCTTCTGACATGGTTGCGGGATGTGTTCCCTCCATGGTCAGATGTAAGTGCAGAGCCCTTCTGACATGGTTGTGGGATGTGTTCCCCACATGGTCAGATGTAAGTGCAGAGCCCTTCTGACATGGTTGCGGGATGTGTTCCTCCCATGGTCATATGTAAGTGCAGATCCCTTATGACATGGTTACAAGATGTGTTCCCCCCATGGTCAAGTGTAAGTGTAGATCCCTTCTAACATGGTTGCAGGATGTGTTCCCCCCATGGTCAAATGTAAGTGCAAATCCTTTCTGACAAGGTTGTGGGATGTGTTCCCGCATGGTCAGATGTGAGTGTTGGGTGTGCCTTTCTAACATGGTGTTGGATGTGTTCCTCTCATGGTCAGATGTAAGTCTTGGGTGGTCCATTCTAACTTAGTGTTAGATATAAGCACTGAAGAAGACCTACATGGAGACTAGGCCTACAACCAGCATGAAAAAGGGTTGGCTCTGTAGAACTTCCTGTGATGAAAAGAATCATGAGATAAAACCCATGATGATGATCCAATGATGATGATCCAGTAATGATGATCCAGATCCAATGATGATGTTCCAGTGATGATCTAGATCCAGTGATGATATGGATCGAGTGATGATACGGATCGAGTGATGATCTAGATCCAAAGATGAAGATGACTTGAAGATGAAGATAACTTGAAGATGAAGATGACTTGAAGATGAAGATGAATTGAATATGACTAGGACTCAATGACAATCCAGATGATACAAAGAAGAAGACTTGTGCTGATAAATTGTGTCAAGAGAATACCTTCCTAGTTAAGAGGGAGTGTTAATGTAATTGTAACTTCGGAATGTATTCACTTGTATTTCCTATGTATTGTACTTCGATTTTTATTCCAAGATGTGTCTGTAATGTACTTGATTCATGCCATGCCCCGATGTTTCTATTGAGAGGCTCTATGATGTAAACAAGTCATGTCAAGTCATGGTGGGTAACACTTCTATTGATCAAGGGTTAAAGTCCCCGTGGCTCTGGGGCACTAGGGTTATTAGACTCTCCTAGAGAAGTCGGCCCTAGTAGGTTATTGTCAAGTCGGGAATTAGTATAAATAGAGAGTGAGTCTCTCTATTTAACACACACTCACTCACACTCAGTTGTAGCACATAGCTAAGGAAGAAGAAGCTACTGGGGCTAGGAAGAAAGAGGCTACTACTGTTAGGAGATCATCTTACTATTTTGGGGTTTTACTATTGGCGTTGATTCTATCTTTGAGGAAGTTGCTGGGTTTTCTCCATTTATGGTTTCCCTGAGGAAAAACACTGTGTTCATTGTCTCTTGTGTTTAATTGTTGTTCTTGTTATTCTCTCAGTTAAAGATCCTAATATAATGCTAGCTTAATGTTAAAAATCTAACATAAAAGAAGCATCACTTCACTGCATTAGCTAAAAAGCTAAGTAAGCCCCGTACTCAACTGAAGATCCTTCATAATTTCACAAACAGTAAAATAAACTTTAGCACTTAGTAATTTAACAAATGTTTCAATTGATGTTGCTCCAAATCATAACCCGCTAAATCAAATCCTTAACAATGATTTATGAAAGAAAATAATTAAGTATGCAAATCTAGAAATTAACAAAAGAATCAGTGCTAGTTTAAGCCTGATTATGTTAATTGTTAACAGTTAAATGTTCGTCAGTAGTGACGATTGCAAACATTTAATGTCATAGGAAAAATTTTAAATTTTTACAAATTTTTGGAGTATTACATGTGGTATCAAAGCACATGTTCAGACACTAGGCCTTAATGCAGCTCAACCTGCATAACTAAACAGTAAATTAAATGCATGCATACTGATTATTATTTTTCTTTTTAAAATATTATTTCAAGAAAATATTTCTGAGCTAAGCTGCAAGTATGGAAAGACTTGAGGAATATGCAGATGAAGACTCCCCGTTTAATGAACAAAGTAATTCTAAAAGAGAACCAGTTCAGGAAAAAATAACTAATAATTCTTTGAAATTATTACAAACTATTAAAGAATTAAGAACTGAGATGGAAACAGTTAAAAAGAAAAATGAAAGAATTCTGAGAGCTCAAGAAGAGCTGAACGAGGTACTGATGGAAAAATTTCAGAGTGAAGAAAAGATAAGCAGAAAGGATCTGAAGATATGTCCTACCAACACAAAAGTAAAAAGTGTAAATAATCTAAAATCGAAAGTAGTTTGTCCTCTAAAATTTATGGTGACTCACATAGGAAGAATTGTCAGTACACTAGTGATAGTACTGAAGATAATTATCATTCAAGAAAAAGAAAATTTAAGCCTTATGAAGAAATTTCAGGAGAATTTAAGAAGATAAAACCACCAACTTTCAATCGTGAAACTGAGAAAGGAGAAGAAGTTGAATCATGGTTGTCTGGGATGAAGAAGTATTTTTAAATCTACAATTACTCTAATTAGCTAAAATAAAGAATGGACATTTACTACTTAACTCAAAAGGCAAATATTTGTTGGCAGGATCTAAAATGAGTAAAAGATATTAGGGAAAAGAACATTAACCGGAGTACCTTTAAGAAATACTTAAAAAATAAGTTCTTGTCAGAAAAGTGTTGATGTATATGTAACTTCGGAATGTATTCTTCTATATATTTTATATTATTGTAACCCTATGTTTATTCCGGGATGTTTCTATTATGTATTTGAGTCATGTGGTCATGCCCCGATGTTCCGATCGGGAGGATTATAATGTAAACAAGTCATATCAAGTCATTGGGTAAGTCCCCACTGTTTATGGGGCACTTGAGTTATTATACACTAATTAAGGTGTAGGCTCGAGTAGTAATTATTAGGTTGAGTGCACTTCAAGTCAACGGAAGAATATAAATAGAGAGTGAGAGTCTCTCTATTTATCACTTGTGACTTAGCTCTCTTGCTCTCTCAAGTGTGGCGCACTTTTGGAGAAGGAAATCTTTGGCTTGACAGAAGACAGAAGGCTGCTATTGTGTTGGGAGGTCATCTTACTGTTTTGGGATCACATCTTGTGGTGATACTATCTTAGAGGAAGTTGAGGGGTTTTCTCCATTTATGGTTTCCCCTCATAAAAGCTTTGTGTCTCTTGTCTCTTGTGATGTGATTATGTGATTGATGTGCTTGTTATTCTCTCAGTGAAAAGATCTTATCATAATTCTAGCTTAAATGTTGAAAAACTAACATGGTATCAGAGCTAACCTGAGAAGAAGACATTGTGCAGCTACAAGAACTAGGGCTTCCTATTTTGTGGATCTTCCTCCATATATTTTCAGCACAAGTATGCTAGGATGACTCTCCATTGAAGGGTGCATCTTTCTATTGATGCGGAATTCAATTTCAAGCATTTTTAGTTTCGATGCGGAAATTAGGGCTTTCTACAGAAAATGAATTTTTGAGTGAGACCAGCATAGGATTGTTCTCCTCATCAAAACCGAAATTTAGAGACCTATATCAGTAAATTTGGTTGGGTAAATCTCTGGGAAAGTCAAACCCTAGTTTGACCCTGAGCTAGGAGAAACCCTAAATACTAAAACTGATAAGTTTTGGTACAGTCGCTATATTCTGAGATTGACGAAGTCTCAGAAGCTGAAAATTGTAGGGGCCGAATATTAAATCCTGATGAACTCTGTTTCCAAAGGGAAGCCTCTGATTCGCTATATTCTGGGAGATATGATCTCTACAAGTTAGGGTTCCAGCCTCTTCCAGAATTCATCCAGAAACAGGACACCTGGGGAGATCTGCAATATATTGGGCTACAGAGGTACAAATAAAATTAATGAAGATGTTCCAGAAAGGGCATGGACTATATTTTCTGTGGTCCAAAGGTCAGAGTCAGAAGATGAACCAGTGACACGTGGAAGGCCATACAACTTCGTTGTTCTGTACAGTCCTGTAACAGGTCACCTTGGGAAAAGGATCATAAATCCCAAATGGTGAAACCAATTCTGATGAAACCTGTTCTATTGGATCAGGGACATGTGAGGTTACCTCAGTGAAAAATGTCAGACATATAGGATCATAAATTTTGGATATATCACAGAAACAGTAACAAGCATTTCTGCAGAAGAAATCAGAAAATTAGGGCTTCCTGTTCCGGGAGCTTCCCTCCACTGTTTTCAGAAAAGGAGTACATTGGACAGCTCCATTTGAAGAGATCTATCTGTTCATCCAATCAGATCTGAAATATTCCAAGTTTTGAAAATTAGGGTTTTTGCGACAAACCCTAGATCAGCAAACTCCGGGACAAGGACAGACACCTCAAATCGGTAAGATCTAATCCTTTGCTATTTCCATTTGAGGTTCTCATTTCAATATGATATATCACATCATATTGGTGACAAGCTTGGGGAAGTTGACAACTTCCAAGCCTGGAAGTATATGATCTCTTTGAAGAAAATGGATTGGACACCTACATAAGTATGGAGGTTCCAGTTCCAGAGGGAGATGAGGCCAAAGAAGACATCATGCTCATGCTGCAGAGGATGATGAACCTTCCAGAAAGAGATCCAGATATGAAAGTGAAGATTCTTCAAG
>LPNX010345582.1:7900-17931 GCA_001517045.1 Pseudotsuga menziesii
AACGATGGATTTCCTTAGGGATTGTTTAGAAAATAAAAATATGCATGAGATTGTAAGGGTGAATGGCTACAAGGAAAAGAGGAATCAAATGAATATCATGTGTGAGATTCATGACATATGATGGTTTGGGTCAAGACAATATATTTTGGGTGTATTAGAGAAGACCATAACTTAAATTATGCCTTCTGATGCGCCGTCGCTTAAGCGAAGCTTATGAGGCTAGATGTCGCTTAAGCGACGCTTATGAGACTAGCCGTCGCTTAAGCGACGCTTATGACCACATTTTCAAAAAAAAAAAATTATCTTTGTGATTTTTGGTAGGTTTAAAAAAAGAAATCCACGCGCCGTCGGATTTTTCCGTCGGATTTTGGGTCGAAATGTAGTAGTGTCAGACCGTAGGTTAGATAGGAACTATACAAATTGGCTATGTTAAGACAGTCCAGAAGAGTACGGGGCTTTCCACCCGATTTTACTCTCGGTTCAAGAGAAAATACAATGGAAACTATTGATCAAGGAGTTGCTACTACCTCCCAAGTGGGAGATAATGTGGTTGCAGAAAGTGGAGTACCATATTCTTCACACTCGCCTCCCTTGGTCCGACAACCTTCTCAGAGAAATACCTCGTTCCATTCTCCCACGGAAGGTCATGTTGACGATACAACCCGTCTAGATTATGGTCCCAATGCTCCATTTTCGGATACCTCTATAGGACAGGCCATTTGCCTCATTTAGCACCCGTTTAAACTCTTTTGAAGATGAAGAAGAATGTAGGCAATACTATGCTGCCATTCTCCGTGCACAGGAGATTGACAAGCAAATAGATGAACTATTAGGCCCGACACCATCACGTTCCACATATGTTCCTATGGGATATCATTCACTTACTAATTCTATGAGACCCATTGAACCGATTATAGATCGTGCAGTAACACCAGACAACCCAGGTCAAATTACCACCCCTATCACCTCTCATGTTATGTCTGTTCCTAATCCTCCTAGGTCTTCTGCACCTGGGTCCCAACGTTCAATTCCCATTTCGTCAGTACCTTCTAGTGCCGGGGGGAAACCCCCGCCATGAACTACGTTATCTGGCACCGGAATTGTACCTAGTCAAGGGAAGACCTATAACATAGAACCATATATAGTTTATGTCCCTCCCACCCATACTAATGTGGTTAATCCCCCATCCAGTTCAGGTCAGACCTTGGGGGCACAACCTGTAACCATTCAAACTCCTGGAGGTTATGGTTATCAAATACCTGTAGTTAATCATCCACCCAATCCTACAGGAATGCCTTATGTTGGAATTCCATACCCTAGTAACACTTTTACGCCATGGGGGCAACCCAACTGGTCTTACATGCCAGCGATGGGAGGGATACCTATACATACTGCGGGAGGTGCCGGAGGACTGCCTTATGGAGGTCCTCCCCCTGGGGGGCCTAATGGTCTCGAAGGATCTGGAAAATTTCCTCCTTTTGGTCCCAGTGGTCCTAGTGGTCCTAGGGGGCCTGGTGGCTTTCCTCCTTATGGCTCTGGAGGGTCTGGTAGCCCTCCGCCTAGTGGTTCCGGAGGCTCTATAGGTTTACCTCCTGGTGGCTCTAAAGGGTCTGGTGGTCCGCCTCCTAGTGGCCCTGGTGGTCCTCCTCTGGGAGTCCCTAGTGGTCCTAGCAGTCCTGATCCCAGAAATAAACCCCCTGTGGGTGGATTTTCTGTTAGTTATTCATCACAACAACCTGTTTTTTAGTCAACTTATGGTCCTACTGGTAATTATATGCCATATCAATATTACCAGTATGTTCAACCCAATCTACAGTTACCTTTCCTAGCAACTTTGGACTTGCCTGACTTGTCCAAGTTGATTAATGACCCCATTCAACACAATCCCTCATGGCCTCCCATTCCGGTAAAGTTACCATCGGATATTCCAAAATTCGATGGGAAGCAGGGAGACGATCCGAAGAATTATGTTATGACATTCCATTTGTGGTGTTCTTCAAACTCCCTCATGGATGACTCCGTTCGGTTACGACTCTTTCAATGAAATTTGACCCGTACAACCGCGAAGTGGTACATTGAACTCCCACAACATTTGGTTGTGGATTTTGGCTTGTTGGAAACCGTGTTTCTTACACACTTTCAACTCCCTATTCATTATGAAATGGGCATTGATCTTTTAAGTTCTCTATGATAGAAAACCTCCACCCACATATCCGATTACATTCATGAGTGGAGAAGGCGGAGAAGGTTTATTAAGGCCCCTATTCTGGATCAGTTATTAGCTGATTGGTTTACCAAATCCTTGTTGCCTCCTATTTCCCGGGACGTGGATATGGGCGGTGCCATTACTGAAGAGCAGGCTATTAGTCGGGCTCAGTACCTAGACTTGGTTTATTCCCAGTCTGGAACTCTTTATGACCTGATTCCTCAAGATCCTCGCCCCAGCACCGATCCCGCCAAGCCACCAGCAGAAGTACCTATTGATGGGATTGTTGGTTCAATCCAGTCCTCATCTGCATCGAAACCTGCCAAGCAACCCCAAACTGCCACCCCTACTCCTTTGACTCCTAAGGTTTCCACCGAGGTCAATTCTATTCAAAGTACTCAAACCTCGGGTAATAATAAAAAGAAAGGTAAAAATAGAAATAAAAAACCCAAAAACCAATAGGAGACTCTAAGACCAACCAACATTGATAACGATAAAGGGAAAAGGAAGGAAAAATATCCCTGTCTGCTATGCGGGGGTGACCATTTTTCAAAGGAGTGTCCTCATCGGGACAAAATCTCCCAGTTTCTGAAGTCCAATCCCACACCTGAAGTACTTACGGATCCTTTTCCCTCTCAATAGAAATTGATAGACCACATGTCTAATCAGGGTAACTCTAGTTCATGAGAGTAAATTCATATGATGTCCTCAGATACCATCAATCTGCAAACTCGAAGTTAGAATTATGACAAACCTGTAGATAAGAAAGAAGATCATTCTTCTTTAGGGAAAACTCCCTCTACTAGTTCTTTAGAATCCTCGTCTACCGTCCCCTTATCTATCGAGAAGCCTACTCTCGACATGATTTTGCTTCCACCTAAGAGTACTCTTCAGAAGGTTGTCTTTAATCCCAACGCCCGAGCTGCTCAATTTTATAATGTGGTTGAATATCTCGCTCAGGAACCTTGTGCGATGTATACCTTAGAAGTACTCCAAAGTTGCCCTACACAGCGCAAAAACTTGTTGACAGCATTAGGAGATTTAGACCCGGATAACACTAACTTGATTCATTTCAATGTTGAGAACTGTAAGCCTATATTACTGCATAAACTTGCTTTTCAGATCATTATGAAAGTAGTGGGAAAAAAAGTTTTTCGAACGGTACTAGATGAAGGAGCTTCGACCTCGGTTTTGTCTCTGACTTGTTGGAAGGCTCTCGGCTCTCCCGAGCTTGTAACATCACCTACGACCCTCAAGGCCTTTGACGGATGGGGTTTCCAACCCCATGGTCTCATCTCAGCCCTAGCGGTCGAGCTGGGGGGCAAAACCATTTCCATTCAAGTATAAGTGGTAGATGCCCCTTTAGATTACAACCTCCTTCTAGGAATAAATTGGTTTTATGCCATGACTGTTGTCGTCTCAACAGTATTCTGAACAGTCCAATTTCTGCATCTAGGGAGAATTGTTACTATTGATCAGCTTGATTTCTGTATGCCGGATGTTACTACCTTCATGGCTAATAACATACCCATGTTAGGCCAGTCCCCTCCTCCTTACCAATCGATTGGGGTAGGCATGTTGAAGGATTCATCCCTTATGGGGATTTTTCCATCCGCTCCTCCTAGCATGGATACCGTGACAGTCCATATGATTGCCTCATTTGATTACGAGCCTAAGGGTAAAAAAGTTGTTGATTCCACCTCATTGAGTCCACACGAAGCTATGTATGACACCATTAAAACCTTTTCCGATGATCACATTGATGATCTTCATCTAGTGGCTTCAAATCCTTACCATTTGCCTACCTTCTCTTCCCATTCTAGATTATCTCTCTAATACTTTTCCTTCCAATGAGTCCATTATGGAGATCATGAATACGGATGAACCCATTTGGGAGGATCACCATCATAGATCCATGTTCCTCCCCAACTCTAGT
This sequence comes from Pseudotsuga menziesii, assembly GCA_001517045.1. NCBI lineage: Eukaryota > Viridiplantae > Streptophyta > Pinopsida > Pinales > Pinaceae > Pseudotsuga > Pseudotsuga menziesii. Next base: position 12,043 of record LPNX010345582.1, read on the forward strand.
TCGGTTAGCCATGATTTTGCATCCTTGTTTCCTACTGATATTGTCAATGTACCCCAAAGTCCTATATTGTTGCAAGATATAGATTCTGAAGGAAACCTTTGTAACATTACTCAGACAAATCCGATTGACATATCAGCCAAGCTTGATACTATCGAGAACGTTCATGTTGGGAAGAACTGCCTGACAGACAAATCTGAAGCATACAAGGCACTTTTAAAAGAATTCTGTGATATTTTTGCTTGGTCCTATGAAGAGATGCTGGGGATTGACCCATCCATTGTGGTCCATGAGATTAAAACCTATCCCACTGCTAAACTTGTCAAGAAAAAACTAAGGCAAGTCCATCCTCGGAAGGCCACAGCTATTAAAGCTGAAATTGAGAAACTTCTCAAAGCTGGGTTTATTTATCCTGTACCCCTGACGGAATGGGTATCAAACGTTGTCCCTGTCAATAAAAAGCAGGGCACCATTAGAGTCTGTATCAACTTTAGGGATTTAAATAAAGCTTGTCCCAAGGACAACTTTCCTACCCCGCACATCGATCAGATTATCGACAACTGTGCTGGAAGTGTCATCTTTTCATTTATGGATGGCTTCTCTGGCTATAATTAGATTGAGATATTACCCTCCAATCAGCATAAAACGGCATTCATTTTCCCATGGGGAACCTTTGCATATAAGAGGTTACCTTTTGGCTTGAAAAATACTGGAGCTACGTTCCAGCGCGCAATGTCCTATGCGTTTCACGATATTAAACATATTGTTGATCCATACCTTGAAGGCCTTCCTGCTCATTCACAGCGACGGGAGGACCACCCTGGTCATCTTAGAGACATATTCCTGAGATGCCATCATTGTAATATACGGCTCAATCCGCATAAATTTGTTTTTTGTGTTGAGATGGGACATCTGCTCGGCTTTGTGGTATCCAAGGATGGCATCCAGATCAATCCTTTGAAGATTGCCACTATTTTAGATCTACCATCCCCAACTAATCTCCTTGAACTCAAAAGTTTTCAAGGGAAGGAAAACTTTCTCTGTCGTTTCGTATGCAATTTCGCAGAGAAAACGCACGGTTATATGCGTCTCCTTAAGAAGAACACTCCATTCTTCTGGGATGACCAGGCCCAACACGCCTTTGATAATATCAAGCACGCTCTGACTTATTCACCCGTGATACACCCCCCAGATTATTCAAAGGAATTTCTCTTGTATATTGTTTCCTCCGCTACTACCATTGCCATGGTTTTAGTGCAGGAAAATCTCCATAGTCAGGAGCACATGATTTATTATGCCAGTAAGAATCTCATGGATTCTAAAACTCGCTATTCACGTGTGGAAAAGTTAGAATTGGCCACGGTCATTACTGTACAAAAGTTTCATCACTACATTCTGCTCCGCACTACCACCGTATTGGCAGAATAGAACCCGATGTATTACATCCTGACTCGTCAAGTGCTCAGGGGAAAGTACTCCCGTTGGATAGTCATACTTTAGGAGTTTGATCTGGAATTTTCCAAAGCCACATCAAATAAATCCTTGGTCTTTGCCAAGCTTATGTGTGATCTTCCCTATGCTTTGACAGAATTTGAGCCCAGTGATTCATTGCTTGATGAATTCCTATTCCTGATTAGCACTACCGATCCTTGGTATGGAGATTTGCTTATTTATCTCCAAACACAATGATTTCAACTGCATTTATCCCACGATGATCGCTGTCGTATCTGTCACCACGCGAAGTACTATCTCATAATGAATGATACCTTGTATAGACGTGGGATTGACTGTATTCTCCAGCGATGCCTCAACCATGAGGAGGCTGACCATGTGTTGAATGATTGCCACTTTGGAGCATGTGGCGGTCATTTATTTGGGATGGCTACAGCCCAGAAAATCCTTTGCGCTGGCTATTTTTGGCCTTCTGTCTTCAAAGATTGTCATGAGGCTGTTAAGAAATGCCCACCTTGTCAACACTTTTATCCTAAAAAGTGCACCCATGCTACACCTCATCATTGCCGTTGGCCCATTTGCCAAATGGGGGATTGACTTCATGAAGCATTATCAAAGACAAGGGAATCAGGAATACCAAATCTTGTTATGATAAAGAATTCCAAAAATAGTATAACCTGATTGGTATTTACAACATTTAATGGTGCAGCTTCCGCCCAACGAGTAAAATAATCGGTTGCAGTTATTATATATTTGTGTTGCATGGATGAGGGAGGATTTATTGGACCTACTATATCAATACCCCATTGCTGAAAGGGTATTTCAGCTGAAACAGGTTGTAAAGGAAACGCAGGTTTTTTAACCCATCCTACAGCAAGTTGACACTCTTGGCATTTTCTGACAAAAGTATAGGCATCTCGAAACAAGGTGGGCCAATAATAGCCAGCTCTGAGAATTTTGTGTGCAGTAGTCTCTCCACCAAAATGACCTCCTGCTGGTCTAGAATGCAATTCTTTCAGAATTACTGCTGTTTCATCTTTATCTAGACATCGAAGGTATACTCCATCTGAATTTCTCCGAAAGAGGATATTATCAATTAATAAATACGTAGCAGACTTCAATCTAAGTGCTCTTTTCTTCTTTGGTTCTAAGTAATCAGGGGCAGCCCCTATTTCCAAAAGTATCTGTATGTCTGTATACCAGGAATCTTGAGGTGGAGGATAAAAATAAATTTCCCTGCTAAGTAAAACCTCATCAATGACAGTTTCAGCTTTATCATTAGGTAAATGAGCAGCTTCAACAGCTAATTTACATAGTCCTTGACCTTTAACTATCGTCAAGGGTTTAATATCTAAGTCATATTCTTGAAAAGCTGTCATCCAAGGTGCCCCCTTTTCACCTAAGTCTTTCTGTATTAACAAGTTTCTGACTGAGGAATAAGGGACAATTATTTTCGTTTTAGATTTCAGTAAATATGGACGAAAATGTTTAACATCTTTAAAAACAGCAAAGGCTTGCTTATCGACTTCATGATAATTAAGTTTAGCACCTTTGAAATTTGAACTCATGAAGGAGATTGGGACTTCGTTATTCTGCTGATTTAATTGGGTTAAAACTGCTGCATATGAAATATTAGAAGCAAAAGTATACAATATGAAATATTTATTAAAATATGGACTTACAAGGCTAGGAGCTTCTGAAATGGCTTCTAAAATTTTCTGAAATGATTCTTTTTCAGTTTGTCCCCAATTAAAAACAGTATCTTTCTTAATCATTTTTTGCAAAGGACGAATGATTTTGGAGAAACTGGGAATGAATCTCCTAACAAAATTCATTTTGCCGAGAAATGACTGCATTGCTTTCTTGATAGAAGGGTATGTTATTTTGGAAATGTCTTGGGTTCTTTCAGGATCAATCATGATTCCGTGCTTTGAAACCACACAACCTAATAAGATACCTTCTGAAACAACAAATATTGTTTTTTTAGGATTTAAGGATATTCCAAATTTTCTACATCGTTCAAATACTTTTCTAAGATGATTAAGATGATTAGGTCGATGTTTAGAATATACAGTAACGTCATCCAAATAGACGACGACTGAATGGTTAATTAAGCCTCTAAAAGCAACATCCATTGCTCGTTGAAAGGTTGCTCCCGCATTGATTAACCCAAAGGGCATCTTGCGGTAGGCATATGCTCCCCATGGAGTTCTAAAAGCAGTTTTCAATTGATCATCTGGGGAAACTAATATTTGGTTGTACCCTGAGAAACCATCAAGAAGTGATAGTATCTCAGCCCCAGACACCTTTTGAAGAATTTGTTCCATGGGAGGAATAGGATAATTATCCTTTTCAGAAGACTTATTCAGATTTCTAAAATCTACACATAATCTAATATCCCCGTTTTTCTTCCTAACTGGAACTAAGTTTGCCACCCATTGAGTATGCCTGATGGCGAAAATGATCTTGGCAGCTAACAATTTATTCAGTTCCTTTTTTATTGTTGGTTCTAATGACAGGTGATATTTCCTTAACTTCTGTTGAAAAGGTTTTGACTCCTGTTTAATTGGAATTATATGTTGCATGACTTGTGTGTTGAAGGTTTTCAGGTCATCATATGTCCAAGCAAAGACATCTTTAAATTCCTTAAACAATTTTATAAAAGTTGTTTTTTCTATAGGATTGCAATCTATTCAAAGATTTATAGTTTGGGGATTTAGTTCTGTTCCTAAATTTATGGTTTCATACCTCATTTGAGAGCTGTTAGTTTTACAATTAGGAACAGACCTAAATTTATCCTGCAGATCAAAGAACTTTTCTAATCTTAGTACTGAATTAGGGACTGGTTTTACCTGTTCGAAAGCTTTCTCAACTGAACAAAAATCATTTATTACCGAAAAATCCCGCAGATTTTCGTCATGAGTGACTTCGTCAATTGTTGAATCTTTAAAGGTATCCTCGTTCATCAGAAAATTCAGTACCTGCACATTATTGTCAAATACACGCCAGTTAAAGATATTATCAGGTATGGAAGGACTAAAAATCAATTCAACAGAAAAGAAATCTGGTGTAAGATTTTCTGATGGAATTAACTTTGATGCTACGTTTCCCAACAAATCTGCTTGTTGATTTTGACTTCTAGGAACAAAATTAATGTTACATGCATCAAAATGTGAGATAAGGTTCCATACCTCTCTTTGGTAACTCTGTAAATGTTCAGATAAATAGTGAATGGAGTTACGAACCTGTCTGACAATGATCTCAGAATCGCCGTAAACAATTAATTCTTTGATGCCCAAATCAATTGATTTTTTCAGACCTTGAATTAAAGCCTCATATTCCACCGTATTATTGGTACAATTAAATTCCATCCTACAAGCTATACATGTTTTATTTCCCTGAGGGTCCACCAGTAGGCAACCAGTTCCTGCTCCTTCTTTAGATTTCACACCATCAAAATATAAAGCCCAGATAGAACTATGAACAATCACTTTGATTTCTATAATATTCATAATATTTAAATTATCTACATCATTAATGGTTTCCTTGAATGAAGAGTTAGGAGAAATAGATGTCACATTACTAATTTCAGATTGCTATTTGTTTTCAGAAAGGGCAGAATTTTCAGCTTTAAAATTACCAAATCCTAATTCATACATGTAATTCCCCATAATACAATCTAAAAATAAAACAGGTTCGCTAGGATCATGCAGTTCTGTGACAGTATGTTTCATATATCTTTCTCTATTTATCTTTATTTGATTTGACTTTCCATTCTTAGGTAACCATAATGTTGACCAGTCAGTGGCAAAGAAACCGTTCAGTTGTTGAGACCAATCCCTACTTAAAAACAGCCCGTATGCATCTGGAATATCAGCAACAACAACATCTATAATTTGATAAACCGAAGGGTTACAAGCAATCTTGACTAAGACATCTTTCATTTACCCTACAACCTTTACATTTGTCCTATCCAATTGAGTTATTTGAGAATTAGATGGAACATATTTCCCATTCAATTTCTTGCATACTGATAAAGGCATCACATTGGAGGATGCTCCAGAATCTACCATGCAGTTATGAACATTCCTATTGAAAATTTCAAAGGTAAGTAAGAATGGAGGTGTGGTTGATTTCAAATTCTTACCTATCAGCGAAGCTTTGTCAGCTGTTGCTTTTCCTTTTTCAGTTGCTGTTGAATCATTATTAGAACTGTTTGCAGCAACATTATGTTTTGCATTAGGAATAATTGAACTCACTGCGGGATTTATAACATGACTATTAGGCATTGGGTAGATTTGAAGAAGATCGTACATACTAATGTTTGCATGAGTCTTCTTTAAATCATTAGAGGAAATTTGGGGTCTAAAATGGGCCTTATAAGAAAACGTGCCAAAATAAGTTTTTGTGAGTTGGAATTCAAGAACCAATAGAATTTCA
>LPNX010345582.1:18221-72699 GCA_001517045.1 Pseudotsuga menziesii
AATGTTATACTACGAGTATTGTAGGCATGTTGTCCTGTAGGAGGACTTTTACTCTCATGTTCTTTCACAAGACTGTCCCAGAAATGACCGTTAACTTGTTGAGGTTCCTCTGATTCTTCATCATTTTTTGATTCCTCTTCTTCTTCATTTTTAGTTATTTCTTGACTAGAAGGATTTTCAGACAAAGATAAAATAGCTCGAATTGTATTAAAAATCTCTTCGTTTGCTGCTATGTCAGGTGGAGTATTTTTATTATTTGTATTTGGGTTTTGTCTAAACTGGTTTCTGAAATATCCCCTAGAAGGAGAAGCTTCAGAATTGGTTTTCTTTAACCCTACAACCTCGTTGGTTAATGTTTGAATAGCATTTTGCAGTTGTTCTATGTCAAATGATTTGTCTTTTTCTGAATTGAGCTTTTCAGTCTTCCTACGAGGAAAAGAATCATATTTCCCACTTCTATCTGGTTCATAGGACATAGAATCCTTTTCGACTTTAATGGCTTCCTCAAACGTTTCTACTAATGTTGTTTTTCTAGCTCTCTTGACGAACATCCCAGAATATTTTGGTAAAGCTGATGTATAATTTTCAATAATTATATCCTCCGGAGGTTGAGAAGCAATTGGAATTTTGTTTTTTAATGTCAGAAACCTTTGATTGAAATATTTGATTCTTTCTTTAGGCTCCATTTTAATCCTAGATAACTCTAGAGCTAAAAGAGAGGGTGTTTTATCTTCCCCGAATTTATCTAGAAAGGCTTTATTAAATTGCCCCCAGTTTGCGATTGATCCTTGTACTAACGAAAAATACCAGGTAGAAGCTCTTCCTTCGAAAGTTAGAGGAAACAATCGACAAACTACATCTTCATGCTGAACGTTCAAGGTTTGAACAACCAACATGAATTTGTCAAAATGCACCTCTGCAGGTTCTTTGTCATCTGGATTAAACTTAGGGAGGAGTTTATCTGAGTGTTTAGGCAAAGGATGCTCTATACCAGGGACTGCTACAGCAGCTGTTCTTAGCCAAGGGAGTTGTGGATTTGGTGGATTAGGTGGAGGATTGCCTCCTCCTCCTACAAGTAAATTTTCTACCATTGGACTTCTTTCAGAACTTGAAGAACTTCCTGAATTGGATGGTCTTGGACTATCAGGTGGTGATTCAGGAGGAGAAGGTGGCTGATCAAAACCACCTCCTGCAATTAGTCTTCTAGCAATATTGGTTTGAGTAGTCTGCCTTTGATGTCTTTCAACCTGATGATGGGGTGTACTATCAGCTATTTCCAAATCTTGCGTAACTATGGTCAATTGTGGATTATGTCGTTGCTGTCTAGGTAAACCATAATCTATTGGAGATATACCAAGCTGATTAGCGTATGCTCGTGTAAGAATATGTCTTCATTCTTCTAAAGTTTGAGTGCTTTGTGCAGGAGTAAAGGGTGAGGTGTCAGGATCACGTTCGAGAATGTTTCTAACAGTTTCTAAAAATGGTGATCTATTGACTTCTGGAAGTTGTTGGCTGGTTGAAAATGTTTCATTAGTTTTACTTGCCATTACTCATTAACAGGCCCTCCTTCTAGCGCCATTTGTTGGCCGGTTTTTATGACCTGGGCCAATAAGGAGGTTATGCCCACACAATCAGCTTAAAGCAGCGTCCAATGTGTTTGGAATAGCAAAACCTCGCAGGTTATGGTCCTGCTACCAGCTGATTTTTCTCTTAAGGAGAAATGAAAATCAGCAAAATCTAACCTATCCTAATGTTATTTCTACTTAAATGAATCCTATAATTAGTTTCAACTATCTAAACTGTTCTATAATTGCTTTCTTAAGGAAAGACTCCAATTTTTGAAGAGTTTTCTGAATATAAAGATTATTAAAATTATACTAAAAATTATATGAATGATTTAACAGCTGTTAACTGAAAGATACTAAAATAAAACTTAATCTGAACTATTTTAACTATTCTATCTATCCTATCTCAGCTGAGAGCGTTTCTAAATACTATATTAATTATTAATTAAATAGATGATGAACAGGAGATAAAATGCATGATCTAAATAGAAATATTTAAGTCATACATAAGAGATCCTTCTGTTACAAAACAATTTAACAGAGAAACTGAAAATAAATAATTATTTCAATTTTCTGACATTAATTAATAATTAATGATCAATATAACTATTTGAATCAAAGATGATTTCTAATGTAAAATCACTGCAAAAATACAAATGATATTTTTATAACAGACATAAGTGTATACCCTTGTAGCTTAAATTTATAGTAAAAATACTAATAAATTAAGTCACAAAGATATATTAATTCAAATGCAATATTGAGCTGACAAAGTGAAAATTGTAATTAAACACAAGTATAACAAAGCATACTGTATTAATATTAATGTAGAAGATAATATACTGAGATACCAAGTATATCCAAAAACAAAATACAAGTAATGATATCAATCTGTAGATGTCCAGTTGTATCCCACATCCAAAGATCCAACTTCAGTAATGAAATAAAACTAGTAACAAAATATATCTCAAGTATTTCTCTCTTCAGTCACCTTCTAGTTCATCAAAATTCCTAACTTATATAATACTATGATTCGATTTTCCCCATCGATGCGACATGCAACATTATAGGGTTCCTATAACTATAAAAGAGAAACGAATCTCTTTTATCAAACACCTGTCACTATAACAATAAAACGACTAGCCTGAATGTTTGCTGGTTGAAAGGTACTTGGTAAATTCGTGGCCATTGTTGAAACTCCAGCCTTAAATAAATAGCCATGTCTTCCAACCAACATATTGAAATCGTCCTGTAACTGTGGAGAAGAATGATGACATATCCACCTGCGTTTAAACAAACAAAGCATCTCATTAAACATCAATTAGAACAGATATAACAAAATAAACTAAAATTTAAATGTATGCCTGTAAAATATGCGATTTTACAGGCATGCATAACAAAATCTTTTATTACCTGTTCGACAGCGAATCAACCCATGAGAATAATCATCAAGTTTTACTTTGAAGATCGACTACTCTCCTAGCTTCAGCTAATTTAGCTTTAAGCCTGATAATCTTTAACTTTTGTTTTTCAATTTGTTCAAGTAGATGCTGCTTCGTACCTATTATTGACTTTTTGGCCCTTTTATACCGGTTCTTTTTGTTATTCATCTCTTTCCACCTGCTAATCCATCTCAACAACTCATCTCTGAATGTCCTATTTTATTCTTCTATTAATGCTGCATTAGATTGACATAGTTTTAGTTCAACTTTTAATTCCGTAATCTTGGTCTGGTATGCCTTGTCCAGAACTCGCTGCAGAGTTTCTTCTTCATTTTCGTGACCTGAATTGGCTGCCTGAGGAGGAGTAGGGTTGTCAATGTTTTGATCAGATGACTGAGGACTGATAAAAGATGGTTTAGGGTCAGAAATGCAAGTGTCTATGCATGATGGAGCGACCTCGGCCTTACCCAATTTTGCACCATTATCTTTCATAAAGGTGGGATTATTTACATGAATAGTATCAGGGACTGATGATGGAACGTCGTCCTCAATATGGAGGACTGCAGGATGAGTATCCTGTCATTTAGCCATATGAATCGAAATTGTAGGGACATGGTTCATACTTCTAGTAACCCTCCTTGAACACACAAGATTGTCTGACTCAAACCCTCCTTTATCGCAGCATACTTGAGCTAGATGATATAGTTTACACATAGAATCTTTGCCACGTTTACGAGGACTAACTGGCTCGGATATATTTTTACAATCAGCAGTGTTAATATCTTTGCTATCAATTAACTTATCCTCTGTTTTTGCAGGAGTACTATAAATTTTATCAGGAGAGGATCGATTTAAAGCTGCTTCAGAGCGACAAGGAACTGTATTACCAACATCCTCATTACTGATATCAGTATCTATGGGTATATTGGTTTCCTCAAGCCCTTTACCCTCTGATTCGGTCTCAGGAGCATTAATGATCTTAGGCTTAGCAGCAGCCTTCCATTTCCTACAGGTTTTTGGAGAGGGGTTCGGCCAATATTGGGTCGGCCCCAAGTCACACTCAGTTAAAAGTTCATCCCATGACTTGCCATTCAAAGACAATTGATGCTGCACTATCATTTTAACTAATCCATGGTGAAAAAGACTTCTATCAGGGTTATCAAAATTTTGAACTGCATGCGACATCTTTTTCAAACTTTGCCACAGATAAAATGGTAGATTAAGCCTACAACCCTTTAATGCTAATAGGAGTCTTAGATGATAGTAGTGCAGGTGAGAAAAACGTCCATCGCAGGACACATACTTGACCAAAATTTCGTAGCAGGCTCACCATTCAGGCTTTAGGAATTTGATAGAGACCCCTATCTTCAGTTTTGCATTATCTGGTAATGGCAGCAACAAGGATAAGCACTTATTTTTATTAAACTTACCACCTTTGAACCAGTGTTCCCCAATTTGTGGGAGCTTTGTCACCTCTGCGATTTTATCTTCGTTAATAACGAACTTAAAACCCCCTATCTGCACAACGTCGTCTTTTAAATTCATGGCAAACAGTTTGGTCACTGCTACGTTATGGCCATCAAAACACTTAAAGAACTGCCCCCAGCCAACTTTCTCAAATAGCAAGGCGACCTTCTCATCTGCTTCTACGAGCTCTGAACTTGATATTTCGAAACGGTTCAATGGAGCCATAACCTCCTCAACACTATCCTGGTTTCGAGATGTACTGAATGGCGATGTGAAGAGGGAGGGGACAGGTATCCAAGTGTATGACATGATGTGCAAACTTCACATGCTTCGAAACTGACAGATATGAGGTCTCTAGACTTGGCCATTTTTGCTGAACCTTAGCAATGATGAGTGCTATAGCCAACGTTCTGTTATGATAGATGCATGCTTAACCACGACTTAGCCATGACTAGCAGTAAAATTTAACCAAATCGACATACCAGGGATCGTTTGATTGATGGATCGTAAACCAAAATATTGATTACACACAGTGGTCATAATGAGCACGTACATCATTACGAAGTGGAATGAATATCAACATTAAATCCTGATGGTACGAATCATCAATATATTCACAGCTGTTAGTTAATTATAAGGTGTAAGCCACATCTCCATGCCAACGCAGCGTTTTAAGTAGCAGGCGTTATTAATTTGACAAATGGATCTTGTAAACTCTGTCAATGAATGGTCTTCTCCAGTTTTAGTGTGAAAAGGTGGTAGCATTCAAGGCGATATAGGAACGAAATCATAAACCCTAATGTTTAGCATGTCAACTAGCTAATGACTTGATTTAATATTTATATCATGTGTATACATAAAATTTCATAGATTTAGTTTTTAAATCTTTCCAAAATCCCATTGATTAATATCCGAAATTAAATTTGATAGGATACCAAGTGATAAAACCATAATATATGAAAAGTCCCATATGATAGTCATTTATTTACTAACTACGTATATACAATTTTTACAAAGTCATGAAATATGAACTTTAGGTTTAAATAAGAGTTTTGATTTGATAAGTCACCTTTAGTTCTAGGAGTTTATATCAAGCTTAAAATAAACTCGAAATGTGTTTTATTGATTTCCTTTTGTCATACTATCCTTTCAAGTTTCTTAAATCATATATAATCATATAACTTTAACTTAATGATCAAATTGATTATATAAAAATTTATGAAACTGACTTATTTAACTGACAGCTGCTAATTGCCAAGTTTATAAACATGTTTTCATCAACTTCTAACATGTCATTTACTTTTCTTCAATTGAGAGTACCTTCAGAATCAAAGATTCTGAAGGTGCTCTTTTATAATTTTTATTGGTAAACCATAAAATGAGCCGATCTCCCTTCATCTTAATGAGAAATGAAGGGGTTGTTGTTGACTGCCAACATGACCTTTTGTTATTTCTAAGGTGTTAGAGAAAGGAGCTTATGAGCTCGTTGATTATGATGGAATCCCTTTGGGGCAACCTCGCAATGGGTTGTACCTGAAAATGTACTATGCCTAGGTCTTTCTTGGATAGTATCTTATATATATGTATATTGATTGACTTTCTGTGTGCTTTTAGTATTTTCAAGATGGTTTTGAGTTTAGTGTCCGCATCTGTTTATACCATGTTTTGGTCATGCAGATGGATTTCTACGGCTTCACTAATGGTGATTGCCACCACAACTTGAATCTTGCCTCAGCTGCGTGGGTCCTCTATTCCCCAGCTGAAGATTTGGTCAGTTCAAGAGCGGTTTGTATAGGTCCCGCTACTAATAACATCGTCGAATATGAAGCAGTCACCGGTCTTCTGACTGAAGCTACCTCCCAGGATGTTCGTGATCTAGTAGTCTTGATGGACTCACAACTCGTGGTTTGTCATTTAAACCATGTTTACGCCATTAGAAACCTGGTGCTCCTCCACCTCTTCCAGAGAGTACGTTTGCTAGAAAGATCATTTGAAACCATCACCTATAGGCATATCCCTAGGGAACATAATGTAGTTGTTGACTCATTAGCTAATTACATCCTAGATTGGCATATTTCCCATTCATGACATCAAAATCGAATATGGTACATTGTAAATAAACATTCAAAGACACATAAAACTCATAGAAAATTCATTTTCCATTTGAAACATATAAACACCGTGTAAAAGTTTGTATATATATATATACGAAAAAATTTACAAAAAATAGGTCTCGAGACCTCATCTAAAGCACGCATGCTTTTAGGAAAAATCATCATACAAAATCCTGAAGCTGTCAGCTTTTAGTACATACCTCATACACTAGTGATGCTCGTGATAACACATCACTGCTCAAGCTACCCTATGTAGCAGCCTACTGCATCGACTCGGTACTCCCTCTATGGATCTCTGATATCTCATCAGGAGGTCATCAATGTCACCATTTGGGATATCCAAGGTCAACCTCTCCAGGTTTTCCTCTAGCTCTACAGTGATATCATCACCCCGTGGTACAAAGCGGGCTCCAGCTCGCCTATCCAATGGATATGCCCCTCCAGGTCGCGCTGCTCCAACATCTTCATGAGAATATACAGGCCTTTTCACTTAACATAAAAAATATAAAACATCAAAAAAATAAAAACATTTCATCCATTTTAGGGTTTCTTTCTTCTTATCGATGTCGCCCCATTGTCCACTAGGTGGGAGTGGTAGGTTGGGATCTCCGGTGAAGTCCATACCTGCGTAAGCATAATCCTCAACTATGAGGATCTAATCTCAGAGCCATCTGAAGAACGGATCACCGAACTTCACCCTTCCCCTACCTACTCCTGTACGAGCCATGACCTAGACCCACCTCAGCATATGGGGGTCCCGTGCTCTCATATTTCGGAAGACCACCTGAGGTCTCATCTGTGGAACCTGCTCGAAGAAGAAGTAGGATAAATTGAGCCAAATCCAAACTGCTTTAGCTCTCCCTGCTGACACTTAGTCAGCTGATATTTGAATATTGGAAGCATGGCTTCCGCCTAGTTGAAAACCATGGGTGCCATGGCCTCTATGGCATACAACATGTGTTCCCTAGAAGCATGGTGCACACCTTGACTCCCGACCACCTTCTGCATAGTAAATAGGATGGTCCGTAGGGGCCCATTTGTCACTGCTATGATGGGGATCTTCTTCCCTGAGGTCCTCATCCCTAGAACACAGTGACAATCTATAAGCTCTTGAGTGGTAATATCCCCTCCACGGGAACCTGTCAGTGAGATGGGGGCACCCCGTCTCGAGAGACCAGTCAAGAAGTAGATATCCTCTACTTCCACTGTAAGAATATGGGCCCCCACCTCGAAATACTGCTGCTCTGGATTCTGCATCCGCAGTATGTGTTCTAGTAACCGCTCATGTGACACCATGCTTGAGGTCCAGAAGAACTTCAGGAGCCCACAATCCTATAATGTGGCAATACAACCCGCATTTCTCTCTGCAAAGGCATCATCATTGCCATATGTTCTTTCTTTCCATATCACCATGTTTTGAGCAACCAAGACCTGTAAAAAACAATCACAGTATGTATTAGAATAATTCCTAATCATTAAAAATCAAAAGAATGACTTATTATTTCTTAGGCTATGAGTTTAAAGTCTTGACGGCCGGCACCACCTATGCATCGTTGGAGACAGGCGGTGGCACCACCTGTCAACTATGTTATAGGCACAGTTCTCAGGTGGCATCGCGTATCCCATAAGGGGTAGCCTTGGTTCACACTTTTAAGGTTTTAGGGCTTTCCATATGAGCCCAAAACCCCACCAAAACTCAAAATAAACACTATGAAATTAAAGAATCGGGTGTTAGTTAATGTTACCTGCAACTGACGATGCTCAAAACAGATGATGGAAACTCCCGGTATCAGTTGCAGAAGATTTGGCTAAGAAAATGCTCCAAGTGCTCTCCGCTATGGGTGAATAGTGAAATGATTTGATTTTTTACTATTTACATGACTATATAGGATTTTTTGGGTCTAACATACTATAGTTTTGATATAAAATAATATTTTAGTCAAAGTTTATCTATCGTAATCCCTTAATGCTAGTTATAAATGTGTTTAACACTTATTTCTGAGTCGATTGCAGGATAAGAGGACTATAGTAAGAAGCTTTGGAAGTTCGTTTATGGATTTTTCGCACTTTCATAAAATGGAAAAGGTCGATGATCGTTCATTACGACTCTTTGATCATGCTCTTTAGACCTAGTATCAAAGGTCCGAGTCCATTTTAGTTTCTTTCCAGGCTCGTAAAAAATTGACATTGTGTAAAGAAGAGTCATGGAGTCTTCTTTTCACCTCTTTTTCAAGCTCCTTAAACACGAAAAGATCATCGAGTCCGTTTCCAATTCTTTCCAGGCTCGTAAAATATGACATTGTGTAAAGAAACCTAATGGAGTTCTCTTTAAACTCTTTTCAGGCTCCCTAAATACAAAAATATCGTCGAGCAATCTTGTCTTCTTCACGCTCGTTAAAGTATTTGAAGAGTCATCCATCCGACGATAGGTTATCTCTTTTTCGGTTCGGATAGGACTATTTATGAAAAAGGAACTCTCCAGCCAATCATGACTGGAAGAGTTCTCTAAGGTATTATTTTACACTTTTTCGGGCCTTAGAGACTAAATCATACGAAAAAGGACCCCTTTGGAGTCTTCTTCTATAATCGTTTAGACTCTCTAAACATGAACGGTACCGAGTTTTCTTTCAGTGGACTCGTTAAATTAAACATTGAAAGACCCGTTTTGGGAACAAACCCGTCCTCTCTTAGGTTCATAAAACATATGAGTCTGGACTTGTCTTTCGACAAGCTATATCGAGTGTTTGTTACCCTCTTTGAACTCGTAAAACCGAAAAGAGGCACTCATCGATCATGATGGGGTTAATGGGAAGGGAATCATTTTTGAAAATAAATGGCAGTAGTTTGTCATTACCTTTGAACATGGCACTTGTCTGCACATCATGTCAGTCAATTGGGTATTCAGCTGATCTCCATGACGATCCACTTTAATGAGTCATGCCACTCCTTTGAGTCTTTCAAAATAATGCATTGTCCACTTTTGCATTGTGTGTTTGTCCCGTTTAGTCATGCTGCCAAGTCTTTTTGTCATGTCGCCCGATGTTCAAAGGGGATTTGAAGAAGTCTTACCTATGTAGTCCACACAGTCTTTGTGTCAGTATTTTTGAGTCAGTCTTATGGTTACTACATTCACATCATTCTAGAACTATGTTCCGAGTTTCGTGTCGTCGATGTGGAACTCATCATGGCCCTCCTTCGATGAGAATTTTCCCGTCGACATCAGCCCATCATCCAGGAAATAGTCTTAGAAACAATATTTAGTACCTTGAGATCTGTATGTCTTAATGACATATTCTCTCACTCTCAACATAGGTTCACATCATTGACCTTTGATCGATAGAATCGACTGGGTGTTCGATATCAAGACATCTATTCACACTCAGTAGATTGTACTAGAGTACCCTGGGAATCATTGATATTAATGGTGATCTTCCTCACACTTGTTAATGGCTCACATCATTGGCCGGTAATCAAGTGGTTTCTACCATGTTCGACTTTAGATCATTGCACTCACATGGATAGAATCGTACTTTGTGGAAGACGAGACGAAGACCCTGGGTATTTGTTTAAAGCGTTCATTGCTTTTCCCCAGGTTGCGATGGAGTTTTGTATGTCTAGCATGGATCCACATTTGTATGGTCATGGGTATGCTCAAATTTTCCTCTGTATGACATAGATCTACATTGTATGTCTGGTAGCTATGTCCAAGTTTGAGTCCTCTATCACATGGATCTACGTTGTATTCTAGTAGCCATGCTTGTTTATTCCTCTCATGGATCTACCTTGTATTGGTCTACAACCATGAGTTTGGTTACTTGTGTCTATGAGTCAACATACTGATGTACTACAGATGCCTACTTGACAACATGCTCCGATCGAGTCGACATTTTCACCTCTTAGCGATGACTTGTTCTCTCAAAGCTCTCGTTTATCGTATCCCTCTAAGACTCATGCTTTGGGGGTATCCTGTTATACCAAAATCCTGTCACCATCATGTGATAAGACCTTTGACATACCTACTTGCCCTGAATCCCAGCACTTGGAGTGGAGATTCATACCATTTTTCAATATTTCACAAAAAATGCTCAGCACCACGCTTTCCCTATTGTCCAGGAGCGGTACCTTGTTCGCACCGCCTATCCCTTGTTGTCCACAAGCAGTGCCACCGCTTATGGACCTTAGTCCATAAGCGTTTCTTACCATGAACTGCTCTGTCATTGAAGGAGAAATGCAATACCCTAGGTAAAAAGGGAAAAAGAGAAGTTTCTCGAGGCTTCTAGATGATGAACCTCATGTCCTCCCTTATCCCTATCATTGTGGGTTAGTTGAGCTCGATATCCCTCATCCTAGGATCTTAGAGGCCACCTCATCCACTAATATGTCAACCAACCCTATCCATTGAGCCTTATAAATACAATCTCATATCCATGGTTGAGGAGAGAACACTTAAGGTATTGTTATGCTGTTGGATTGATTACTTGGCCCAAGCAATTGGAGAGCATAGAGAGCTAGAGTCGGAGCTTATGGGGATGAGAGTGCTTGGTTTCATGGAGATGCATGTCAACACTAAGGCTTGGTTGTAAACTTCTCCATTTTTATCTCAATGCAAGTTGATTTCCGTCCCACATTATTGTTGTTGTTTGATTTCACATGTATGTTGTTAGATTCCTTAGTCACTAACATGGATCAGTAAATTATATTCCGGCAGATTTGATGTGTTTGCGTGTTTAAGCTGATTACAGGTACATAGGGTTACTATTGAAGCATCACATTCCAGGTATCTACGGCGTCCAGGGAGGGTCTTCAACCTCTGTCCTTCATTTGTTCTAGATCTGAACCATTCAAACCAGTGGAACACCTTACTGTTCACATAAGGTGAAATATTCTAGCTAACACACTCCCTTTCGCATATACTTATGTTATTTCCAGGGTTTTGTCCTTGCGTGAAGGCTGGTATTTGTGCCTGTTTAGTTAGCTTCCTATCGTCGAATCTCTTGATGAAGTATGTCGAAACTATTTTCCATGTCTGTAATCTCAACTGGTGGGTATCCCACCATCGAGAAGCTTGACCTGTAAAGGTTTCAACTAGGATTTGTAGTCGTCTGTGCTCTCGTAAGTTCTTCAAAACTTGTTCGATATGGAGTATTGGTGACTCTCTTTCTTTATACCGAAGAAGTTTTTTATTTTCTTTTTTAATCAGTTCTAACGAAGGGTATTCCCTTATTTTTATTTCAAATATTTTTGGAATGATGGACATTGAAAAGCATTGTCGGGTCGGTTTCTTTGATATAGATTGGATAGTCCAACATCTGCGTGCTTGAGTTTCATAATTTTATATCTCCCAATCATATAATCTTGCATCTTAATTATAGCCATCTGAGTCTTGTTTCCCTAAGTGAAGTTCCCCGTATATGTTTGGCTCAATACAGTCTTCATCATTTTGGATTTTGTAGAGTTATCGAACACCGACTTCTTCATCTATCGGTTCAGTATAAGGTTTACCTTGAGAGGGGTGACTGGGTACAATAAATTTTTGTCCATTTCCTTTGAGCTGTATCCTCTCTTTTTCTAACGAAATCGATGCTTTCATCTTTCGATCCCAGGGGCGGCCCACCAAGGCTGGGAAAGAACTAGACCCTTCTTTCAAGTCGATGATTTCGAAATGCCTTTTATCATTCTATTGACGTTTCTCCAAATTCAAATGGGTTCGATTAGTCCTTGATTTGCCAATTTCAAATATATTCCTAATTTGTTTAGTTGAGGTCTGCCAAGTTGTTCCCATGTATCCCTTGTCATGATGTTTACTTGGGATCCAAATTCAAGTACGACTTGTCGAATGTGATATCCCTCGATTTCTAGGTTGACATCACTCTTATCTTTCTGATTTAGGATGGATATGTTTTTAGTTTGTTTTTACCTGTTAGGCTTGTTCTTCATATTATATAACATATCAATAAATTGTGCTACTGATTTGTCGTTATGTATTAAGTTAAGTAATTCTTGTGAGACATCTTGTTGACTGTTATCAATCTCTTCTTGTCTAGAAAATTCTTGAAACATGTTTGATGCATCATTTTACAATTGTTTTTGCTTTATCGGGATAGGATAATCGTCTTTGTTTTTTATTTTACTTATGCATGGATTATCATTACCAGTTTTCATCCCTTGTCTGGTGGCTACATGTAAATTATTAGTAGGGATTATATCACCTTTCTTAACATAGGACAAGACATTAACATTTTTTTTTCTTATTAATTTTATCAAGTATAGTGGAACGATCCTCTAGTGAGTGATCGCCCAATCCTCTAGTGAGTGATCGCCCACGCCACAACTAGTACAAAATTTTAGGTTGGTTTGATCTTTATACAAACAGTTTGCATATTGGTGGCCTTCTTTATAGCATGTAAAACACTGGATGGGTCGTCGTGGTCTATTGTCCCAATTTCCATTGAATCAGCCTCGGCCTCCAAATCCTCCACGATAATTGTCATACCAGCGCTCGTATCTTCGACCTTCATAACGTTGGTTACTTGGTTCATTTTGTTCATTTTTCTCGGGATATTATCATTGTTCTGAGAAAATTTGCTTGTCTGGTAGACCGCATGGTAATTTTGTTGATTCTTTAGGTTCAAGTGGCAGTCGACTGTCGCATGAATTTTTACCTCACAAATTGCACACCATGAAGCTTTTCCATTTTTCATATTGTAAGGACGGTCCTTCATCGTGTGTGACCCATGTTCTTGGAAAATTTCATATAAACACTTCGTTTGAACAAAATGGACATCTTGTCGATTGACTTCTTGTCGACAGTTATCTTTGGTGTGTCCGACCATCGAGTAGTTTGTGCACCATATATCTTGACCTTTGAGGTTTAGATCCTGACCTTTAAGGTTTAGTTCTCTTAATGATTTCTGCATGATTTCCAACTACTCCTCAATGCTATTATCGACAGGATTTGCTGGATAGTCATCGTCCATCTCGACTTGCAGTGATTTCATCAGTGCTTCTTCATATGATTTGAATGTGTCCAGACTTATGTGTCTTCGGATATTTTGTACAAGTCCTGCAAGAAACCATTGAATTAATTATTGTTCATCAATGTTATAGTCTAATTGGCTCAATAGGTCTTTCCATCGCTTGTCATAGTCCCGAATATTTTTATGTAGGTTTCTGAACAGTTGTTTTTAGCTTTTTTGCCGCCAGATGCTTTGCATTTAGTGGTTTGAAGAAGGATAAGAACCATTGCTTAATTTTTTCCTTGGTCGCATTAGGCGTCTTCTCGGTATATGTCATATACCAAGTTAGTGCCCACTTTCTTAAGGCACCAGCGAACTGCGCCATCTGTCCATCTTCACTAGTTACAGCGTTAGCCTCCCATGCTGATTCAGAAACGAACCAATGTTGTCTGGGATCCTCAACGTCCTCATAGAGGGGGATGTATGTTGTGTCATGCCCCATGTCGTCGGTGTTGGTGTCTACTTCAGGTGGTGGTGGTGGGTGTGGTGGGGCATTCTTTGTAGCTCTGTGTTGGTCATAGCTAGTTTCACCGGAACTCTTGTTCCCGTCGAAATTTTCATTTGTCTATTTTTCTTCGACAAGTAGTCGGATCAATTCGACTTCTTCTGTCGATGTCCAAGCTAATTGTTGTAGCTCAGATATTCTCCTCCGTGGATCTGACTGTTCTGTATTTACTAAAGCTGTGTCTGGAAGGGGGGGTACTCCTTCATTTCCTGGGTAGAGTAGGTTTATACTTCGGTTGGACGGGTACGTTTGGAATGTGACCTAGTTTCCTTCCTCAGGTCGACGAATTACCAGATGGTCGACATCGTTTCCTTCACCGTCTGGTCGACTCCATATGTTGAACTCACCAGATCATAGTCTTAGGTCCTCTTCAACAATGTTCTACACTCGGGCACTTAGGTTCGGATTAACTGGAGATAAAGGTCTTACCTCTTGGGGTATCTCAATATGGAGATCTTCACGCTACTGTATCCACAGATCTTCTTCCATTGGTGACACTTCTTCCTCATCTACACCCTCTTCTTGTCGATCATGACCTGATTCTAGAGGATGTCCTTCTTGTTCAGTCACCCTAGTATTCATTCTTCTCAGTAGCATGATGCCCTGCTCTCTTTGTTCCTCCCTTCTTTTCTGCCTCTTATATTTCTCTATTTTCTGCAAATCTGGAGTGATTTTATGATTCACTGTCCGAATTATTTATTTCTTGGCCTGATTGTTCATTTCTGGTGGTTCCTTTTAATGTCGACTAGAATCTTCTACTCCACCCCGACACATGACCATATATCCCCCCATAGCCTACCCAACGCTTTAGTAAGCCCGAATAGTTTTGTCTATTTGTTCAAGAAGTACTCCCACTCCCTTTCGGTAATGAACTTCTCCCATGCTTTCTGCTTCTCTGCCCAGTTGGTATTCAATGGCAGTTCCACTAGTGATGGACGAGGTTCGACAATATGCCCTACTCCTCTGTCGATCAGGAATTTAAATAAAAGAGTTGGCAGTGAGAAAAGAAACTTCTCAGTAAATTTGGTATAGAAATTCTTTTCAATAGTTTCGACTGAGACCCTCTCTTCCACAGCTTGTTCCTGATAGAACTCGTCTGAGATTTTCTCAAACCACTCTGACAGGTTTGTTCATCTGCCCCCTATCAGTTTCTGGAGAAACTCTTGTTCCTTAGTGTCTACAGGATTTTTCATTGAGTAATTTCTTCAGAAACTCGGGCACCAAACTTTTCATGTGTTTCAGTGAAGAATTTCTCCTTTGCTTGGGAAATAGTTAGCTTGTTTCTTCTAGCGTAATTCTGCAAGTAGTTTGTGATCTTACGCTCCCACTAGTATTTAATCTCTTGCTCTGAAATCATCTACTAATGGTCATTTCATCCGTACATGTACTACCGACAATGGAACCAATGTTTTAATCACTCAGATCACTAAGTTACCAGTAATACACATATAGAATCATATAATCATAACAGAGACAACATACAATATAGTAGGTTGAATAACAACTTTATATTACACAAAACACATATGGGTTCATAGAAATATCAAACCGAACCAAGTTCGTATCTGGCTCAAAAGCCTATTATATATGATTACAAAATAGTTATGAATAACTACTTGTCGCTTTAGTCAACCGACGCTACCTTTGGAGGCCGACCTAATCTCTAATTAGTTGGCTAACTAGTTTAGTCGGCTCAACGACTAGCTCCTCCAACAAGGTTGTTTGATCCTTATAAACAAAGTGTCATAATTATAAGAGATGTCCAATTTATTGAAATCTATACACCACCTAAGTCAGTAGAACCTCATGTTACTCTGAATATTCCCTTATCACCTATTACTCCTATCTTGGTTACTTCTTCCAGTTCTGTGACTGATTGTAGTTCACCTTCTTCCTCCTCTTCAAGTATTCCACTTGAATGTCTTGAAGATCCCGAAGTGACTATTGTCCATTCTAACCTTCCTGTTTGGGCTCAAAAAACTCTTGAATCTGCAAGAAGTGATATCAGAATCCCTTCTGATACTCATAGAACTAGATATAACTTTTCTCTCATGACCAAAGTTTTAGCTAGGGGTAAACCTCATAGGAACAAGATATGACTATTGAGTATGATTCTCTTATGAAGAACAAGACTTGGTCTCTTGTTCCTCTTCCTTGGGGAAAAAAATTAGTTGGTTGTAAGTGGGTTTATAAAACTATATTTACTGCAAACTGATAGATTGAAAAATATAAATCTAGATTAGTTTCAAAAGGTTTTAATCAACTTGAAGGTATTGATTATAATGAAACTTTTGCTCATGTTGCTAAAATGAATACAATAAGAACCATTTCATCTATTGCTTCATCTTATAAATGGGAAATACACCAAATGGATGTTAAAAGTGCTTTTTTAAATGGTGATCTTAATGAATATTTTTAAATGCAACATCCTCCTGGTTTTATTAATGTTGGATATTCAAGTTTAGTATGTAAATTACACAAGTCTTTATATGGTATCAAATAAGCACCTAGGGCTTGGTATGATAAAATTGATACTTATTTCTTGAATCATGGCTTTAAGCATTGTATATCTGACCCTAACCTGTATGTTAAGCATGTTGATGATAATATCATTGTTATTGTTTTATATGTGGATGATCTTATTATCACTGGCAGCCAACTTCTTCCAATTCAAAATATGAAAAGTGAACTTCAAAAGTAGTTTGAAATGACTTATCTCATTATATTGCACTACTTCTTAGGTATTCAAATTTGGCATATGGAAGATGGTATTCTTCTCTCTCAGCCAAAGTATGATACAGATTTATTGGCTCATTTCCACATGAGTGATTGTAAACCTGGTCCTACACCTTTTCAGTCCGGTGTAAAGTTAAATGTTGAGTGTACTACTCCTTTTGTTGATGCTACTCTTTATCCTCAGCTTGTCGGCAGTTTGATATATTTAACCCACAACAGACCAGATCTCTATTTTGTCATCGATATGGTTTCACGGTTCATACAACAGCCTCATGAAAGTCATTGGAAGGAAGCCAAGAGAATTTTGATATATTTACAGGGAACATTTTATTATGGTTTTTTTTATTCGAGAAGTGATACAGTTTTACTTTTTGTTTATACATATTCTAACTGGGTAGGTGACAGTTATGATTGATGGTCAACTGTTGGTTATATATTTCAACTTGGGTTAGGTCTGATTTCTTGGTCCAACAAAAAGGTGAAGACTCTTTCTTTATAGTCATGTAAAGCAGAGTATAGAGAAGCCAAAGAAGCAGAAGCATTTTGGTTACAACATGTTCTCACTGAGCTTTGGCTGGTTCCAAAATCATCCAAAGTGTTGAAATGTGACAATCATGGTGCAATTCAACTTGCTTACAATATGGTATATCACTCCAAGACAAAGCATCTTGATATTGATTCTCATTACATTCGAGGTCTCGTCATAGATGGTATTATTTCTCTTGAGTGTTTTCCTATTGAGCAGTAGGCAGCCAATATCTTCACCAAATCCTTAACAACATCGAAGTATATGCATCTTCATTCTTTACTTGGGATGAGGGAAGTTTTCATCAAGGGCGAGCAGTAATGAATCCTTCCTTCCTTTGTTAGTGGCATTTTCTCCCAGTCATTATTAAGGCGGAGTGTTGGAATATTTTATATTTCTTGGAAGGTAATAATGTCTTTGTATTATGTCTGAAGATATACACAATGTTATGTAAAAGAGTAATACATTATATCCCATATTCATTATGGTAAAGTATACTTTTAATATCCATCAGTATATAAATAGATGTTATTTAGGACAATTATATTATCTCACATGCAATATGTGAGAGTAATTCGTCCTCATCTCTTGGTATATAATAGGGTCAAGGGAGTCACATCATAAAAACAAACTTGACCTTTATGTATTGTATTGGGGGTTTTGACATTGCTCTCTTGTAATCTTGAGGAGATATTATGAAGATAATAGAATACTAACTTCATGTGGACGTAGCCTAATTGGGTGAACCACGTATATCTGGTGTTATCTTTTCTCTTGTGACTCCCTTGACCCTATTATATACCAAGAGATGAGGAGGAATTACTCTCACATATTACATGTGGGATAATATAATTCTCCTAAATAACATCTCTTTATATAATTATGGATATTAAGAGTATACATTACCATAATTAATATGGGATATAATGTATTACTCTTTTACATAAGATTGTGGATATCTTCCGACATAATACAAAGACATTATTACCTTCCAAGGAATATAAAATATTCCAACATAGAATCCATTTAGAGCCTCTTTGTTTATGTATTTTGGGTCAAATGTAGATTGCACTCAATACAATTTTGGTTATATGCATTCTTACATTTTATATACTTGAGAAACTTTCCATATTTGTGTATAACTATTTGGATTCTTATGGATGCACATCATTTTTTTTTATAAATTTGAATATTTTATGTATTTTTTGGTTGACCGGTTTTTTGGTTATGGTTTTTCCTTGTTTTTTCCGGTTCCAATCTAGTTTAGATTGTTTGGCTATGTTGGTTTGATGAATGGTCTGATCCTGATAACATTGCTCCAGATTTAGAGAAACTAATTCCTAGTGATTTCCTTGCTTTAAAATATGATTTTCAGCTCACTATATAATTTATATAAGGGATCCCTTACTGGGAAAATGAATCACAACAAACCTAACAAATCTTCCCTCCTGAGAAAAATATCCACATGCAAATCTACCCTTGTAACTCGCTTGACGCTTACTACATTTGTATGACCCTATTGTACAGCTTGTATGACCAATTTTACAACATGTACGATTTCTTGTATGGTATGTATGGTCTGTCGTATTATCGGTATGACCCACAACCTACATTTTGTTGTACAGTGGGATGATGTGGCATGTGCAACCCTCTTGTATGGCTTGTATAGCTCAGTTGAGTTGTAAAACCTTGCTTGGATGTATAGTTACCCCTACAATTCTGAATCCTCCTCCTTGCTGGTACGACCTCCTAAAAATACTAATGGATGATGCCTTCTTCTCTTTGCCAAATATGGAAAGTGAAATTCATTATTCACTCTCCTAAATGAGAAATGTACTCAATGCTTGTTTCTTGTGTTGTATCTTCTCCTCTCACCTTGGATTCCTTTTATAATCTTGAGATGAGATGAAACCCTAACTTCCTAAGTGATCAATGGTTGATATTAGATCTCCTCCTCACTCGAGATAAATGGATAAGATTCACTTAATAACTTAAATCACTAATGCCAAAAACTTAGGCATTTTATTAAATTAACCTCAACCAATTCTTAAAATCCATTCACTTTAATAATAAACTTAATAAAGTGAATGCCAAAGTTCTGAGAGGTATTAATGATGATTTCCACAAGCTAGTCACAAACCCATGTGTAAATATTTTCTTGAGCTACAAACTTCACAACTTTTTGGAGCTATATTCCATGCCCATATTTGGTGGAAATTATCTGTATGTAGTTTATCAGGCTTTATTTTGATTTATGTTCTTGTAAAGTCTAAGTCCCACTCTTATTCTTGGGGCATATAAAAGGAGGTGATGTTCACGCCATAAGGAGTATGGACATGTAGATTATGAGTGTTGAGATCTACTAACTAAGATCATCAAGAAGGCTCAATTCCTTATTGAGCTACAAATCCTAGATCTAAATATGTAGAGATCAATATTTCCATTTCTACAAAACTACTTCAAGAGCGAATGGGCATATACTTATAGAGACAATCGTGAAGAAGATTTGTGCACCCAAAAATACCAAATTAAGGAATGATTAGCTTCTATCATTATGGAGAATGGAAGCTAGAATAATATGTTATCCTAATAGTTGTTTTGGACTTGAAGTTGATAACCACACCTCACCCCGAGTTGTATCAATTTGAATGGGTCAAGGAGTCCAACTAGCATAGCCTCATCACTCAAAAATACCACATTTGCAATTGGACCCTTTGTCTAATGTTCTACTTGTACTTTTTTACATAGTGGTCATTAAACATGTCACGTTTGAAAAACCTATGTTGTTGTATGTTGTCCAACAAATTGAGGAAGAAAATAAAGATAAAGTAACTTTTGTTGATATATAATTGATCATAGAATCATAGATGGATGTGTTTGAAGAACCTAAAAGTTTAACCACATTTGGAGCATACACCATTAAATTGAACTTGTTCTTGGATCTTCATTGCCTAGTTTTCCTGCATACCAAACGTCACCAAATAAATATAAGTTTTAGTTCTAAATCACGTTGATTTTGGAGGACGAAAATATCAAGCCTAGTACATTCCCTTGCATTTTTTTTGTGGCATCCAAGAAAAAGTATGAGTGGACACATTGCACAAATTGTAGGGCCCTCAAAAAAGTCACAATTAGAATTGTTACTCCTTGTTACATATACAGTCTTGACTGTTGAAAAATGGTTTCACTAACCCTAGAAAGAGCTCTACAATAAATGGAAAATAACTTACTTTTCAGAGTAGGGTGTAAGGCCAAATTATGAAATAACCGACAATTTCTTGTAAAATCTTGATTTCATGGTCATGTAAGATCATCTCGAAGCGTTGATTTTGAACTTTATTCTATATTATTTTGATATGTATACTCTTCAATTCCACGTGTTTGACCTAATTCTGATGTGCCAAGAAAAAATAGGGTAATCTCCCTAAAACTTGTTGATTTTAACCTAACTTGTACGACCTACCACACATCCAATTTTCTAATTCTGAATGTGAATTTTTACTGAAAACATTTTGGTTTGTCTCTTTCCAATACAACAAGTGGCACTCAACTTAGATTTTTAAAACTTTAGATATAATAATTTTACCAAAAACACCTTTTTAGGGACAACTTTTGGGATATCACAAACTGTAACTTAAACAGGGCTTATCTCTAAATGTGTAACGACCTAGAATATGAAATCTTGGCACAAGTTGATTCCTTATATCCTTAATATCAATTGAAAATTTAAAACCATAAAAATTTACTGGAAAAAATGGATAAAAAATTCCAAGTTAAGTCGTTTGAAGGAGCCAAATATTCTAGAAAAAAGACTATAACTTACCAAGAGTATATCTACAAAATTATAGCAATCTAAATGCTCAAGTTTTGACACAACTTTCTTCTATACATCTTTTATGTACCTTAAATTTTTTAAACTCTGAAATATCATAGAAAAAAAAATTGGAGTAAACATGCTTAGATGACTTGTTTGAAAGAGCCAAACTCTAGTATTAAAAATTCTTATTTTTCATCCCAAGAAAGAGATTTGATACCACTTGTAATATACTTGAACCCATACATTCAGAGAAAAGATAGAAAATCACAAGAGATAATAGATAAAAATAGATAGTTATGTTCACTTGCCTCTTCATGGGAGAAATCTCCAAGAGCAAAGCTCCAACTACAATGACAATCCTTGACTCCCATTACATAACTTACTACTCTATATGTAGTTGTTTAATAGCCAAATCCCTAACTACTTTTTCCCCCTTTATTAATGAGGTTGAACCACCTAGAGGCCTTTATTTAATAAGGAAAACCATTTTACATTGAGACACTACCCATTAACTAATTGATGGGACTTATGGCCTTGTACATTGATAAAGTAGGGGGGTTATGGTAGGACCCTAACAACGAATTTTGTGCAATAAATAAACATCACTTTTAACCTTAGCGGTTTCTTGGATCTTAACCATGTGAATTTCCAGTCTTAGGATTGTTGTAAAACAAGGTACAAAAAAACAATGGAAAGTGTGCAA
The DNA here is from genome assembly GCA_001517045.1 of Pseudotsuga menziesii. Lineage (NCBI taxonomy): Eukaryota > Viridiplantae > Streptophyta > Pinopsida > Pinales > Pinaceae > Pseudotsuga > Pseudotsuga menziesii. The sequence goes on from LPNX010345582.1 coordinate 40,113, forward strand.
TGTTTCACTTCCTAACAAACCAAACTTGTATGAAAGCCAAGGAGAAATGATACCAAAATAAAAGGATAAGTTTCAACCCTTTTAGGGAAACCTATCAACCCTAAACCAGATCTAAAAACTATATTTTACAACAATAATAACAACATTACAACAACAACATTATAGAAATGAAACTAACCCCTTGTATTCTTCAATTAGATGTCAAATCACTTAACAAATTGTCCCTTTACTTTATTTCAAATCAACAAGGTATGTATGGCTATAAATAACAATGCTTAAATATCATATCTACATTAATTCAAATATGGAAATTGTACAAGTTTTGGACAATTTTAAACTTCATTAATATACTCAAGATCAAGTACAACCACATACCTTAGCTTTCTCTCAAGGATACTGCAAATATATCCAAAACCATAGATAGACAAAAACATCAAAACCAAGAAATCGAGGAGATCCAATACGAAAGAACCACTCCAACAAATCCTAAGGAAATCCTTCCTCTTCACTTCTTCACAAAATTCACCCAAGGGTTTTATCATAAAACCCTAATCTGTGATATCCAATGGATAAACCATAACATTAGACCTACAAGATACTCCAAGAAGACCAAGAAACACTAGCATAGACACACACACACACACACACACACAATGAGAAAGAGAGAGATCAAATACAAGAAAAGACTCCTAGAGAGAGAGAGAGAGAAATCAAGTACAAAAAAAGAATCTGAAGAGAGAGAGAGATCAAGTACAAAAAAAGACTCTAAAGAGAGAGAGAGAGAGAGAGAGATGAAGTACAAAAAAATACTCTAAAGAGAGAGAGAGAGAGAGAGAGAGAGAGAGATCAAGTACAAAAAAAGACTCCAAAGAGAGAGAGAGAGATCAAGTACAAAAAAAGACTCTAAAGAGAGATATAGAGTAGTGCACACCCTTTCCTAAGTCACATCTCAACACAAGAGTTATATAATAACGAACACTAATATGATAATCTACAACGTCACCATATTCACAAGAGAAAACCCTAGTCACAATAATCAAGATCCAACACATATTTCTCCTCCAGATTGCATAAGTTCTCCTAGGATTCTTGAGGAACCCCTAGCTACTTCCTCCAAGAAACTAAGTAAGGAAGGGTAACAAACCACTGCAGGCCTAGGCCCTTAGAAATAACCTATAATGAGCACTTGTTGGTCAATACAAGTAAGATGCTCCACTTCCAGGTATATTTGTCATGCTCCAAGGTGATGGTGTACACAATAATGGAGCTAAGGCTATTTAGGTACATAAGATAAGTCCACATCTATAAGCCTCCATCGAATCCACCGATCCTCCTAATCAATGTAATCCACTAGGTCAATTTCCCCTACAAAAACATTATTGAAGCCACGTGCATCCCTAAGAAAAATCTAATCCCTTAAACAAGACTCCAATATACCATATTCCAATGAGGGATTAATTTCCTCCTCCAAGATACATAATGATGTTTGTCCCATGTATTAGGGAACTCTCTGGGAAAGTTGTTCCTCCATGTGGACATCATGAGGGGAATCCACTAATCAAGAAAGAGAACTCAATGGTTAAGGATGAATACCAAGCCAACAACAATTTGATGTTGATTATCCTTGGATCAAGATGTCTCAAATGTGAAAATCCATCATAGGCCATCTCGCATGTGTTAATCCATCTTGTATCATCCATGATATGAACATACACCATGTACCCCAAATATCATGAAACACCCTAAATATTGTGTAAACACTTTCATAGTAAGACAAAAGGCCTAACACTCTTGTTGAAGAAAAAATGTTCATATTAAAACCTGTTGAATCCTTCTACAACTCCCCCAAACCTGCTATCCACAAATTTGTATTGGTTGTGGTCCTATAATTTACCATTGGAATCTATAATGAATATATCACCCATGTTATCATAGTGTGTCTATCCAAAGTATAATGAACACCTTTGACTATGAAGGACCAAAATCCTAGAACAAAGAAATCTTGCCAAACTTTATGATCATCCTCCAAGTTATCATCACATTCCAAAATTAATGAGCACCACATCATAATCTCGATAGGAAATCTTGCAAAGATAATCACATCTTCATGAAAAATCAATACAAGTGTATGACATATATCAAAGGCACAAACATATAAATTTTCACTAGTTAACTCCTTGATCCTAAAGACTAAACCTCATGGTATAGGAAACCATCTATGCAATGCAATCATCAAACTATCATGTTGAGAATATCTCTCAAGCACCTCAAATCCTTTGGAAACTAAAATAACCCAAACTAGGTCAACTCTCTTGTCCTAAGTGAATCCTGAAGAAAGAGTAACATCATGAGCAACTCCCTCTATCTAAAATAATCCATGGGAAACTCCCTGTATATGAGAGAGTCTAGGAAATATATTTCTATATAAGAGAATCTATTAACCCTATCCATGTACTCTACAATAATATTATCAACTACAAACCTAGAATCAATCCCAACACCATCCTCCTTTAAGGTATCACACCTCTCCTCCATTTAACAATTGGAATACTCACGAATGGAAGAAACCATTGCAATGTGATTAACATATATCCTATGGGGTATACTCATCCTTACTAAACAATTGAGTGCTTATGTATGCTCTTGTGCATCATATAATGTTCGAGTAATCCATCTAGGTCTCCTATGAGATAAAGTAGGTGAGGATACATCCATACTCAATTTGAGTTCAATTCCCTTTAAATCTGGCTCATCTCAAGCTTCTAAAGTAGTATCTAAAAGAATAACCTCCACATCCTATCCAATCACAAGAGGAGATCCAATGAACCAAAACCTCACATTCTCATGAGATATCATATCTCTACTCCCTAAAATATCCCATTGTGTTGGAATATCAATCTTGTAAGTTGTAGAGGTATCATTGTATCCATTAACACAAGATATTATCGCAACATCTTAAATATTGGTGTTAGAGAAATTAATCCACCTTAGTACCATGATCATACACCTAAGATACATTTCATTAGCTTTTATGTTATGTTATATGGTCCAAGCTTACGCTATATTGACCATTTACTGATAGTTGAGGCACTCCACTTTGATCATTCTAACAGTTGAGGTGCTCTAGTTTGATCATTATGACAACCCAGACATCCTCTTTGATGACATATCAGTCTTGGTGCGCTCCCCCATCCCTAGATATAGGGAATATGTTTGAACTTAGGAGTTAGTGCATGTTTTTGGTGGTTTTTGGCATTCCTTGATCATTTATTGCCTCCTAGAGCCACTCCCACTCACCCATGTGCTCACCCACACCAATCACGCCTTCATTTATGATCCAGCATGCCTCACCCATGTTAACACTTGCATTCATGACCGTTTGGTATATTTAGGAAGCTGATTAGTCCACCTTAGGGGGGTTTGAGGGTCAAATCATAGTCTGACACATGTATGCATCCAGATGGACTCCAAAGGCTAATGTTTTCTCCCTAATATAATAAAAACATGATCCAGACATATTTACATGTTTTACAATCATAACAAACTCAGTTATTGACTACATTTGTGTATGATATTTTCACTCTTTCTATTGTTTTGTGCATATACTGTGTGTAATATTGAATTCTGAGAATCCCATTGGCTCCTAGATCATACTGTGAATCAATCCTCACATGGTATCATAGCTATTTGGAGCTACAAATAAAATACATAGTGTTTGAGTTGTTGTTTAGGGCATTTTCCAGAGTAATTTGAGTATTTGTGTTGCAGGTACAATCAGTAGTTTGTCACTCAGTGCACAAGCATAAATGGAGCATACCCATGTATTTCTAATCCCATGCAACTAGTTCTAATGGAAGGTCGAAATGGTGATCCAACTAAGGTCTAAATGCCTATACAAAGTCACCATAGGGACTGAAGTCTAACCCAACTCTACCGTGGAGAAATTGAAGTACTTCAACAGGATTGATGAAGCATTTAGAATTCTTTGTCTCGGCATTTCGAGAGACTTTATCTTCCATGTAGACATTATGACAAATCCTAACAAAGTATGTCTCAAGCTTGAGGCTTTGTTTGGGAAGACTCATGATATGAGAGGTCACCAGCTCGAAAATGAGCTAGTCTCACTAAGTCCAGCTCACTTTGAGACAATCCAAGACTCCTTGACTAAGTTCAAATCATTGGTGCTTTAACTAAAACAGTGTGGCATATAGAAGAAAGAGGATCAACTTATCTTGTCAATACTTTAGGGTGAGAGTACTATGTATTTGTGTCTACATTCCACTCTAGCAACTTGAAATTGGAGAATGCCATCACTTAGAGACTTCATGGAGTCATTGACAAAAGAGCAAGACAAGCTGGTACAAATGGGTACCATCAAATCTAGTAAGGATAAAGCCCTTGTTGCAAGTGTTTCAAATCCAACCAAAGGCAAGAAGAAAGCCAAATATTTGAAGAAACAAGAGAAGAAGAAGCAGGAAAAACCCAAATCTTCAGATGGGGGTTCAAATCCTACCAGGGATAAGGACAAAAAGAATAAAGAGAAGACCAAATGAAATTATTTTCACAATGGGTGGCATATAGAGAGTTCAAGCATGAAGAATACCATAGACATGATGGAGCAACTACTTTAGAAGAATAACATCCCTATACCAGAAGGAATAAGGAAGAAAGATGGTGGTTCAAGATCAGACAACAAGGAGAGGTGCCATGATTTGGTTGTTGGTTCTTCAAGCTCTTATTACTTAATCATAGATTTAGGAGCTTCCAGGAACATGTCCTCCATGCAATATTCCTTCTCAGCCTTGTATCCTTATAGTGGTCTATCCATTCTAACGGGTGATGATTCAGAAATCCAAGCTAAGGGGATTAGCAGAATTGATCTTGAAGATGGGTAATTCAACAATGTGTTGTGTGTGCCTGATCTATAAGCGAACCTACTCTCAGTGTATCAAATTACACACATTGGTGAATCCAAGAGACTAACATTTACTCCATATGCACTGGAGATATCAGAAATATATACATGCAAAGTTGTGGCATTGGGTTTTGTTGACCATAATGCGAGAATGTACAAATTCTCTCACTTCCTCCCCTACTTGCAAGGGAATGCAATCCTGTCACATTCCAATGAGATAAGAAATTTGTGGCATGAGAGATATTTCCATATTAAGTACAGGTACCTCCAGGTTTTGAACAAAGAAGGCATGGTGGAAGGGCTTTCTTCTATCAAGTTCTCAAATGGCACATGCAAAGGATGTGTAGTGGGAAAGCATGTTGAGCGTAGATATGAGAAAGGAAAGGAAAGGAGAGTATTTATGCTTGCACATGGTACCATATGTTGTTCAAGAAAGAAACAACACACCATATCCCTCTCTTTAGTTGAGTCTGAGTACATAGGAGTAGTGAACACAACTACATAATGTGTGTGGTTGAAAGGTATTCTTCGGGAACTTGGATTTGTATTTGATTCAACCACAGTCATTTGGTGTGATAATAAAAGTGAAATCAATTTTCTCACTAATCCAGTGCAGAGACAGAGGTCCAAACTCATTGAGATACACACCCACTACATCTGTAGCTTGGTTCATGATCAGGTGATGGCCTTGTAGTATTTCCCATCTGCAGAGGAAATTGCTGACATTTTCACCAAGAGCTTCACAAAGAAGAATTTTACCTATTTGATATCTCTTCTTAGAGTGGGTGACACATGGTAATGGATGATATTCACTTTCATATTTTTCTCCATGTCCATTTTTTAGGGTGGGTTTTGTTCCCATGTAGTTTTTCTCCTTGCCTTGTTTCTATTGAAAAATAAAAATTTATGTTGTATGAGGTGACTTGAGCCTTAGTTTCCAAGGCCTCAATAATATTTTGGTATAAGCTGTACTAAATTAGGCTTAAGGGGGGTTTTATAGCAATTAATCCACCTTAGTACCATAATCATACACCTAGGATACATTTCATTAGCTTTTATGCTATGTTCTATGGTCCAAACTTAGGCTATATTAATCATTTACTGATAGTTCAGGTTCTCCACTTTGATCATTCTGACATTTGAGGTGCTCTATTTTGATCATTTTGACAACCCAAGCATCCTCATTGATAACATATCAGTCTTGGTGTGCTCCCCCATCCCTAGATTCAGGGAATATGTTTGACCTTAGGCGCTAATGAAAATTTGTGGTGGTTTTGGGCCTTCCTTGAGAATTTATTGCCTCTTAGAGACACTCCCACTCACCCATGACTAGAATGCCTTCATTTATGATCCATCATGCCTCACTGATGTTCACACTTTCATTCGTGACAGTTTGGGATGGTTAGGAAGCTAATTGGTCCATCTAGAGGGGTTTGAGGGTCAAATCATAGTCTGACACATGTATGCATCCAGATGGCCTCCAAAGGTTAAGGATTTCTCCCTAATGTAATATAAACATGATCCAGACATATTTACATGTTGGACAGTCATAATAAACTCAGTTATTGACTACATTTGTGTATGATATTTTCACTCTTTGTGTTGTTTTGTGAATAATTTGTGTGTAATATCAGATTGTAAGAACCCCCTTGGATCCTAGATCTTATTGTGAATCAATTGTCCCAATTAAATTCAATTGATGAAACTATAATTGGTTTTGAAATTGTCTCTATGCATCCCACCATTCATGTGGATCCATAAAGCTATAAGGATCTTTTAGCATCCCATTGGAATGTAGAAGTGCCATTATATTAGTAAGTAACCTAAGAAGGCCACCCTCTGTCACCCCTCTAGCCAAAGTCCTCAAACTAGCTAGACTAAAATTGTTGATGGTACAATGTTCTCCCTCAAAAGAAACTATCCACCATACCATACACTTAAAGAATTTTCTTTCTGAATCTAGGAAAAAATTAAACATAATCCAACTCAAGAACATATCCTAAAGGCAATTAAAATGAAATGATTCATGGTCTCTCATGGGATGATAAGCAGTATTCTTACCAAGATGCACACTCATGCCTCCCTCTTGCCACTGAATCCTATTGAAAAAATACCTATCATATGTCATATGTGTCAAAGTTCCACTTTATACATAACATTCAACACTATACATATTATTAGAATATAAAAAAAAGACCAAAGAAATAACTGTCTTGGGAAATATGTAATATGTAGAAGATCCTCCACTTATCATAGGTGAAAAACAAATCGGCATCTATCAGAACAAATAAACCACCTATTGTAGGTGCTCCTAAGTATCTCATCCATTAAAAATAATTCCATATCCATTCATAATCACATGGATATACCACCTATCATTAGCAACCCCTAGAACAAATCAATGACCCATCGTAGGTCCCCTTAGGCATCACATTTACTGAAAATACATCCATAACAACTATGTAGTAGATCCATCATCTCTCATCACAAGATAAACTCATCAAAAACTCTCATAGCTATAGGTGCTCATCTCAAGAAAAAATTATCAATGAATGAAGTAGATAGTACCCTTTCTTGGGTCCAAGTGTTTCTACCAAGCAACCTAAGGTAGCATACCCAACGACCTCAAACAAAGTGATTACCTCTTCCATCTAATTATACATGAAATAAAAACTCCCTCTTATTATAGAGTGATCTCATTAAAAATAAGTTGTGAAACCATGTAAAATTTCCATCCTGCATAAATGTCTTTTTGACTTTTAATGCAAAGAAAAAATTTCACTTATAACCTTAGAGGTTTATTGGATATTAAACCTATGAACTTTCATCCTTAGGGATATTTCACAACAAGGTACAAAACAATAGTGGAAAGAGTACAATATTTCACTTCCAAACAACCTAAAATTTTAGTAAATCAAAGAGAAAATATACCAAACTAAAGAGATAAGTTTCATCCATTTTGGGGAAACTTATCAGCCCTAAATCAAATCTGAAAACTATATTTAACAATAGTAATAAAAACAATAGTATGGCAATAGTAAAACTAGCCCCTTATATATTCAAATAAATGTCAAATAACTTAAAAAATTGTCCTTATATCAATAAGACATCTATGGTTGTAAATAGTTCTAATGCATAAAGAACATATATGTCATAAATCCAAATCTAGAAATTGCAGAAGTTTTGGATCGTTATAAATTTCATTAATATGATCAAGATGAAGGTACATATTATAGTATTATTTTAAGGCTATTATAAATTTATCTTGAATCCTATCTAGGTAAAATCATTAATCCCTATAAACCAAGGAGAATTAATATGAAAGAATCAGTCCAACACATCCTCCAAGCTAGCATCATGTTCTCTTGTTCTTGGGAATTTCACCCTAGGGTTTTATAACAAAAATTAATCTCCAATATACAAAAGATAAACCGTAACCCTAGACCTCCAATATGCTCAAAGATATTCCAATAATACAAAGGAACCATATCACCTTGAGAGAGAGAGAGAGAGAGAGAGAGAGAGAGAGAGAGAGAGGATAGTGCCCTTCACTAGGTCAAACATTAAGATGATCATTTATAATGCCTTATTCACAAGAAAAAACCTTATTCAGAAGAATCAAGCTTCAATAAATATGTCTCCTTTAGACTTCATAATGCCTCCTAGGGTTTATGAGGAAACTATACCAATTTCCTCCAAGAATCTAGGTACAAATAAATGAGTATGATGAATGATGATAATGAAAGGAATCTCTCCTTCATCTATGTATATGAGAGGTAAGGGAGGAAAAAAATACAATGTGGGTATAATCCCCTACAAGTAACCTACATCAATCACTTCTAGGCCAACACAAGTGATATATTCTACACCAAATAATACATGACATGCTCCAAGGTGATGTAGATACACAATGCAAGTCTACAAGTCTCCATAGATACCACAAATCCTTCTAATAAATGTACTCTTTGGGTTAGTTGCCCATACGAGAACATCATCAAATCCTCAAGCATACATGAGCCAAATACAATCATCTGAACAAGAATCAAAGCTACCAAATGCCAATTAGGGCATGATTCCCTCCTCCAATATGTACAATTCTCCTCATCCCATGTAGGGTGCTCTCTAAGAAAATAGATCTTCCACATTGACATGATGAAGGATTTCCACCAATCAAGCAAGAGAACTCCAATGCTTAAGGGAAGATTACAAAACTAACAACCATATGAGGTCAAGCATCAATTGAGAAATCTATCTCAAATGTAATGCCCCATATTTTGATTTGATAGCTAAACAACATTAATAAGATCTATTTTGTATTTCTTTTCATATTATCTATTGGACTCATCTCCACTAATAAAACTATATTTATGGATTGATTAGCCTGCATATATGCAGAAGGTATGTTTTAATTTTATCAATCATGTTAATTAATAATTATAGTTGTGTGATTTGCTTATGGCATGAAAATATAAATAGAAGGATAGGGTGAATTAATACTAGTTTACATTACGATTAAATGAATAAATGGGTGCCACAAACATGATAAATAGATTAGCATGTTTACATTGATTGATAGTTGAAAACTTAGGAATTACTTGGAAACAATTAAAGATTATTCATGATAATATGTTTTGATGATACTAACCCACATATTAAATGGGCTAATTAATAGCTAGATACTTGTGATACTAAAGTGACCTTGATCTTGTTGACATCAAAGAGAAAATTCTAAGTTGTGAAGCATTAATTAATGAATTAATCATTATTTTTGTTAATTGTCAATGAGTTGTAGGCTAATACATGTTTTTGAAGGAAACTAGGTTTCCCAAACTGATAATTTGATCACACAATTCTAAGAACAACAATAAAATCATAATGTGATTATTGATAAGGTGTTAACCCTAGTTCCACTAGGAGGAGTACACACCATTTATTCTTTGAAACCTAGAGTTGTGGGAGGGTTGTGTTAAACAATGTTATCCAAGTTGTGCGATGATGATTACCAGACACCTACCAAGGAATTTAGGTTGATTTAGTTGATGTTTCTACTTATGGGTTATATCTAGGGTTAGGTGAATATAGTTAGCACTCTAGCATATTCCAATGGAAGAACATATATAAAGAGGAAGATAGAAGTAGGTTAGGAAGGAAGGATGATTTGGACTAGTAAGGATGTTTTTTGGGAATTAGAGATGCCACATTAGTTTTGTACTTGGTTCCTCTCATGTTTGATTCATTTGTTTAAGTCATTAAGGATAAATTTGAGTATAATGTTCAATTGGTACAGGTGTATTCTGAATTAGTTGGTAATATAGTATAATGTTGTATTTATTGGATTACCATGTTGCATGTGTGCTTATGATCATTTGAATATGCATTAGAAATGGTGATAATTATATTTAGTACATGTACAAGCTATGTGTATGTAAGCCACACATACATTACTTTCATGCATACAATAGTATCAATTTATATATTAAGTATTAAATTATTATTATTATTAATGGTTGATGCATGATGGTGCAATACGGGTTAAACTAAATGATTATAGTTAGTCTTTCATTGGGTTAAACTAAATGCTTATAGTTAGTCTTTCATTGGGTTAATTTGCATTCCGTTCATGTTCATTTACCTTTTGTTGGATTTAATTTAGGTTCATTTGTCTTTCATTTGTATTAATTACATTTCATTTGCATTTCATTTTAGGATATACTTCATTTAAGATTTACCAAATATAATTTGTCATTATTGGAATTTATTTTTCTTTAGAGTATGTATGGTTTGAATGAATATTTTATTATATTTTTCCTTATGAGATATGGGTTGAATTTAATATGAAAGTTTATCTTGTTGAGTGGGTTGTCAAATCACTTATGTTTGTAAATGAATTATTATTTATATTATTTGACCTTCCTAAGTCCCTTCTTGAGAGGGAGGAATGTGTGGAAAAAATGGTTAAAAGGGGATTTTGGAGAGGATAGAGGGGGTTGTTGACACTTCAAATAAAATTAGGTTGGAGAGGGAAGGAATCTAGGAGGATGATTGTATGTTAGTAACAAGAAACTTGAACCTTGAGATTGAATTTGGAACATTAATTTTTTTTTATTGATGTTATTGTTGTTATAGTTATGGGCACAGATGATCCAAAATGGATTAATATATAAAAATTTCATATATTTTGTTTTTTTCTAGGTGCAAAGACTAGATGAATTGGATTATAGGTCCTATTTTAGGTGCAGGTCTTACAGTGTAGATTTGGAGTCCATAAGCTTCTGAGGCATGTTTGAGGGATTAAATGATGTTTTGGGGGTTAAAATTTTGTGAACTTGGTTCCCACCCCCTTTATGTTATTCTACACATTGAGATATTTTCAACTCTATAAATATCACCTCAAGTAAAATTTGCATGAGGAAGTTATGGCTCCCACAAGTTGACATATCCTGACAACCACCATGGTACTGAGTGAATTCCATGGCGGCTCTCATTACCAACACATGGAGCTAGTCACATGTTGAATTTGAAGAACATTTTATAGGTTCCAAAACCCTAACCCTAATCGAGAGTTTGGGCATGAAAAAACCCTAAAAATAACCCTAGATCGATATCAAACCATTGCTAAATATTGGGCCACTAGGAGAAGAAGGGGGTTCCAATCTTATGGTATTATTTTATTGTTCCATAGTTAAGCAAGATCCATGGCATGGATATGAGATAATAACATAGGAAGTAGGAGATCCTGTAGGAGACATGCATGCCATAATGACATTGGTAACTTGTGATGTCCTTGAACCTTGAGATAAGTCGAAAGGTGCTAAAATTAAGACTAACTTAAGTTTTAAAATAATGGATATAGATAAATTACTATTGATATCACTAACCATTCACCAAATAAATTAAAACTTTTAATTCTAGAGATTGAACAATAACTAAAGTTGTGACACTTAATTATTTAATTAAGCCACTTAATTAAATAATTAATTGTGACACTCAATTAATAATTCCTAAGTGCAAGATAAAGGTGGTAATTGAAACAACAACATCAATAATACATTATAAACATCATATTCCGTGTGAATAACCAATTTATGTATTTGTGGTTTGTTTGATAGCATAGTTTATAAATGCTCAAGTAATGATGTCATTGATTATTTGCAAATTAATCTATTTTTTCGGTGTTGTTATGTTTGTGTTGTTAGTGAGCATAAAGAGTAAGGAAAACCACATATCATGGAACATCCATAGGATGCAATCTACAACCACACCAAAACCATAGCAAACAAAGAGCACCGGCTACAACTTCAGCCCTCAAAATTAGCTCCTGATGATTGTCCCCTACAATCATCTCTCACTAATAAAAATCAGATCGTATGGCTGAAGCCGGTGCTCTTTGTTTGCTATTGTTTAAGTTGTAACTGATGCTCTTTGTTTGCTATGGTTTTGGTGTGGCTGTAGATTGCAGCCTATGGATGTTGCATAATATGTGGTTTCCCTTACTCTTTATGCTCACTAACAACACACACATAACATCACCGAACAAAAGTATATTAATTTGCAAATAATCAATGACATCAATACTTGATTATTTATAAACTATGCTATCAAATAGACCAAAGATATATAAATTGTCTATTCACACCGAATACGATGTTTATCATGTATTATTGATGTCGTTGTTTCAATTACAACCTTTAGCTTGCACTTAGGAATTATTAATTGAGTGTCGCAATTAATTATTTAATTAAGTGGCGTAATTAAATAATTAAGTGTCGCAACGTTAGTCATAATTCAATATCCAGAATTAATAGTTTTAATTTATTTGGTGAACGTTTAGTGAGATCAATAGTAATTTATCTATATCCATTGTTTTAAAACTTGAGTTGGTCTTAATTTTATCACCTTTGGCCTTATCTCAAGGTTCAGGGACATCACAAGTGGTATTGGGGCTTAAGGTTTCAACATTGTGGTTGTTGGGCCTTCTGTGAAGTTTCAAGTCACCTTGTAAGCATGCATTTGCATTAGATAGCTTGGATGCATGCACCTTAACATAATTTCACATGTGAGTTAGTTAATTAAATGGTTAGATTGGGATGGTTATGTACATGAAGTTCATCCAGTAAGGAGAAATGTTGGAAGTATTTCTACCCCCCCTTGTCCAACTAGGTAGATTGTAACTTAGAAATGTTGGCTAGTTACTTTATAAACAAGAATAAAAGTAGTTTTTTTAATGATAATGAACTTATAATAATGTGCAGTTTACTAACAGAATGTTAATAATGAACACATTGCAATTCCCATTGATTGATTGAGCAAGCGGTGTCACTACTACAACTGATATTTTAATCAAACCTGTGAATACTAAGTATTCAACAAGTAAAAGTTCAACAATAGGAAATCAGAGATTGGGGATGGATCTTGAGGAAGGACGAATACCATATAGTCCCGAAGAAGAGTTTCTTGAGGGAAGAATGTCAATCATACATAAGAGGAGCAGTGAACTGTTAACCTTGGAGGATTTAGTGAGGAAGTGTAGAGAGGATAATGAAAGAATAATTCATATCCAAGAGCATATTATGAATTATCTAAAATCATTGAAGACCATCCAAAGATCCACTAAAAAGAGTCATAAAAGAGGTTATGTGAGGTCTAAATCATCTTCAAGGAGACCTTATCACTCATAGAGAAAGAAGGGGTATGCATCAATCAATATAGAGAGCAGTTCTGAAAGATCTCCAACGAGATACAAGAAGAGGAGGTTTACTCGAGATGAACTAGTAGGAGAGTTGAGAAGAATCAAGCCCTCGAATTTTGATGGAGAATTAAAGCAAGGATAAGATGTCGAAGCATGGTTGTTAGGACTTAGGAAATTCTTCCAGTTGCATCAGTATACACCTAAAATGGAGGCAAGAGTAGCCATATACCATCTGTAAGGTGTTGAAATATTGTAACTTCGAAGAATATTCTATATGAATCTTTTTGTGGTCCCCGATGGTCCTATCAGGAGAACCACTTGTATTACTTTGTACCCCGATGCTTCTAATCAAAAGAACTAATAAGAGTCATGAGGTAGTCCCCTCTAATTGTAAAGGTGGGTCATTAGCACCCCAGTGTGGTTACTTGTATTTATCTTGCACATTGATCTAGGGACTAAACATCAGTCTCATCAAAGATTAATCAACAAATAACTCATGAAATGGTGTAATCGGTCTACAGAATGAGTAGCCGCTCTGAATAATCAGATGAAAGAATGATAATACAATACAATGTCATTCTACAAGCATGAATGAATGAACAATTTGAATCCTCAAGGAGGTCATTCAAATTGAACGAGTGAGTCTAGCTTAACTGAATGTAAGCCATAGTCAACACTCTAGTTAACCACTGATCAAAACCCTAATTGACTCAACTGATCCCTAACTGAAGTTGAAGTGCAATAAATGACTGAGTCTCAACTGAAAGAGATTAGACACATGTCATAGCAAGCCAACCATCAATTTCTAGCGCTTCAATGACTCCAATGAACCCCGATGAGGTTAACTGAAGTTGAAGTGAACATCAAAAGTTGGTGGAGGTGCCCTTGTTGACCAGTTCATTAATTAATCATTAAATAATCAATTAAATGAAAGGAGGCACCTTCACTGCCCTATTTAACTATTTGTAACCATTAGTTAGAAATTAGGTGCATTAATATCACTCAGATCACCCCTGGAGTGCTCCAGTTAGCCTCCCTGAATGTAGGAGAAGGCTAAGTTAGCCTCCTTGACTGAAGGTAGGCATGGGTGTGACTGGATGATGTCAATTAATGCTCCACTGATGTCAATTTATGTCAATAATACTTAGGATAGTGGTTTAACTAGGCCAGTTTGACCAAAAAGAGTGTGTATGGTGGTAAATGTCTCCAACACCCCCCCTTAAGTTATACTCAAGAGGAGTTAGAAAACACAAATGCATAAAAAATGCTAGCTCCCCAGCAACTAAGGCCATAGGTCACCCTGTACAATGTTGAAACTGAAACAATGCTCAAAACAAACTAAGTGAGGAAAAGAGGGAAAACCTAGTGGGAAACCCCCCCCCTCAAGCTGAACACTGAAAGTGATCTGAATCACCCTGATGAAATCACCCCCAATAGTGAACGGAGGTAAGTGAAATTATTTTCTGAAAATATCTTGGTGAAGATGTCTGCAATCTGCTCATCAGTCATGCAGTATTGCAGAATGATGGTCCTGTCATGCACTAGCTCCCTGATGTAGTGCATGTGGATCTCTACATGCTTGGTCCTCTGCCTGGTAAATGTATCTGTGGATATATTAATAGCACTTTAATTGTCACAAAATAGGACAGTGGACAGAGTACTACCAAGATCAAACTCTGAAAGAATGCCTTGCAACCAAATTGCTTGGATGCAAGCATTCACCGCTCCTCGATACTCAGCCTTTGCTGAAGATAGTGCTATGGTAGCCTGCATTTTGCTAGACCAGAAAATGGGGCCACCACCAAACATGAATACATATCCATAAGTATACTTCCAATCAATAGAGTCACCTGCCCAATCGAAATCTGTGTATCCAACCAACTCTAGCTCGGAGTCTGCAGCATAGTGAATGTCGTAGGTCCTTGTTCCCTGAATATACTAGAGGATCCTCTTGGCTACCTTCCAATGAAGATCATGAGACTGCTGCATGTATATTGATATAGCATTCATGGCATAATAGATATCAGGTCGAGAATGTGTCAAGTACAACAAGCTACCAATCAGCTGTCGATAGATAGTGCAGTCCATGGGAGGTGTGCTTTTTCCTTCTTCAAGGCTGATCCCTAAAAGGAAAGGGAATGGTGCAGGCCTATAATCAGCCATGTTAAAATTGACTAACAGGTCTGAAATGTATTTGGACTGAGTGACCATAATCCCATCATAATTTCGCTCAATTTCGAGCCCCAAAAATTGTTTTAGAAGCCCCAAATCACTCATTTCAAAGGCATTGTGGAGAGCAATTTTGATGGATGAAATGGAGGCAACTGTGCTACCTGTGATCGATAAGTCATCAACATATAAAACAATGATAATTATATGACCATCATACTGCTGCAAATACACATTTGGATTTGATCTACATCTCTGAAAGTTTTACGAGAGAAGGAAGGCATCCATCTTGGAATACCACTCTCTTGGGGCCTGTTTTAACCCGTATAGTGACTTCTTTAGCTTGCAAACCAAAGATGGATCAGTGATGTAGCCCTTAGGATGATTTGTGTATATCTCCTCATTAATATCTCCATTCATAAAGGCTGACTTAACATCCATGTGATGCACTTCCCAGTGCTTGGATGCTGAAATTGCCAAAACAAGGCAGATGGAGTCCATTTTTGCAACCGGTGCAAATGTCTCATGGTAGTCCACACCTTGGACCTGAGAGAAGCCTTTTGCCACCAGACTTGCCTTATATTTTCAGGTGCTTCCATCAGCAGCAACCTTTTTTTGAAACACCCACTTGCATTGAACCAATTTCCTTCCCGGAGGAAGAGAAACTAGCTCCTAAGTAGTGTTTTTCTGAAGAGAATTCATCTCTTCATCCATGGCAACTTGCCATATCGGATCCTTCTGAGCATGGTAGTAGGATTTTGGATCTGAAATAATCATCAAATAGAAAGTTTCAGACAGAAAATTATCAGGACAAGAGTGCGCAATACCTTCTCTTTGGAAATCAGACCGGGTTCTCCTTGGATTATCCAGATTTCCAATGTTGTCTCTTGCGGAGGAGAGTGTCTGTCAAGCCCAGGTAGGAATATGATTTTGCACTTCAGGTTCTGATTTAGTATATGATTATTGCTACACACTGATATCAGAAATTAGAGGATCCAAATCACGGTCATCACCCCCAATTTCATCATCCAAATATTCAGTAGAATAGGAAGGAAATTCAACAGTTTTCTCCTTCACTAGTTCCACCTCCTGAAGAGGCTCATCGAAATTGACACTTCTCTCGATGATGATATATTTGGTATTGATATCCAAAAGCTTGAAACCTTTAGATTCATCGGGATACCCAATAAACAGACATTCTATGCTTTGTGGTTGCAAAGCCCTTCTTTTATCAAGTGGAATCCAGGCCCATGCAGTGGACCCAAACACCCACAGGTTTGACACATTCGGCTTGTGTCCAAAGTATGCTTTGAAAGGGGTATTAAATTTCATGTATGAGTGTGGCACCCTGTTCTTAATATATTCTATAGCATGCATGGCCTCAGCCCACAAATTTGCAGCAGGCTTCCAACATACAGGTGGTCATCTCCTTGAGAGACCGATTCTTCCTTTCTGCTACTCCGTTCTGCTGGGGAGTGTAGGGAATTGAATGTTGGAACTGAATACCACTTTAGGAGCATATGTGCAGCAACTCATTACTAACATACTCCCCTCCATTATCAGATCTCAATCCCAGAGGCATTTTTGATCAAGGCCTTCAATTCAGAAATTTTTTCACATACTTCAGACTTCTTTTTGAGAAAGAAAACCCATGTGTACCTTGAAAAATCATCAATAAAAGTAATAAGATACATTGATCCATTAATGGATGTGATAGGCATCAGACCACTGATACAGAATGTATCAGCCCCAATGTGCATGTATCTCGGTTTTCCTTCCCCCGATTGAACTTGTGCTTAGGGTGTTTTCCAATCATACAGCCCTTGCAAATTCCCGTGGTTGCCTTGATGACCGGGAGGCCTTCAACCATGGAGTTTTTCTGTAATTTCTACAAATATTTGAAATTAAGATGGCCAAACCTCTCATGCCATATCCTACTAACCTCATTTCCATGAGTTAGCAGTGCGGTGGGATTTGCATCCGCAACAAAGTGAGAGAACTCATAGGCTTTTGCATGATGGTTTGCAAGGCCTTTAGCAATGAGTTTCCCGGATGCAATTTTTTTTTATCTCAACATCATTTGGGCTGAAATAAACTCTCTTAGGCACTCTTGTATGTGTCATCTGATAGACACTAAGGAGATTTGATGCTAGAGACGGCACATACAAAACATTTGAAAAAAAACCATTTTCAAGATCAACAGTACCTTGTCCTTATGAAATGATGGCGGAGTCATCTCCCATGTGGATGGGGATGGATTTTCTAGTCTCCAAGGATGAAAATGAGTCTCTTTCAACCATCATGTGGTTAGAATCTCCAGAATCAATCAAGAGTGCTTTGGACTTTGAAGTGCTTGCCATGAGGGCATGGCCTTTTTCATGTTGTGGTTCCTGATCTTGCTGATCTCTCCTCCGAAAGTTCTCCAAAAGATTGATGTGATTTCTCTCAAGGAGAGAGGTTGCTTCATCAAGCTTCTTCTTCATGCATGCATGTTCAAGGTGGAAGCCCTTCCCGCAATAAGAACACTTGACTTTTTTCTTGCCATGGTGCCCTTTTCCTTTGTTCTTCCTTGAGCCGAAAGACTCATCATGTTGCTGGTTTTCAACTCTAGGTTTAGGAGAATCAAATTTAGTTTTTGGGTTCTTCTGCTACTTTCATTTACCCTTCAGATATTTGGGCCCCAAGACATGGAGGGCTTGATCACGGGAAGATCTGATGATCCCCATCTGGACAAGCTTGTCATGTTCACTTCTTAGGGACTCAATGAAGGCATTGAGTGTAGGCATCTTCCATCCAGGGGTTGTGAGCTTCCCCGCACAGAATGTAGAAAAAAAAATAGAATAATCAGTCCCAAGCTTGGAGAGTATGGCGAGGATGATCTGATCATCCTCCTTCTCCACTTTACATTGCTTCAAGAGTAAAACAGTATGCTTGAACTTTGTGAAAAAGTCATTCAGAGTCTCAAAATTGGAGGGCTGGAGAGACATTAATTCATTTTCGAGCTGGTAAACTTTCAAGTCATCATGCTTTCCATATAGAGTTTCCAATTTGTCCCATATTTATTTTGGAGTCTTCAATCCTGCAAGATGGAAAAGAAGATCCCGGGAAATAGAGAGGCACAAGAAACCAAAGGCTTCATCCTTCTTGTTCAAGAATCTTGATTTTTCTGTGGTAGAACCAGGCTCATCTTCAGTGTCCATGGTGACTCTAAAAATTCCTCTGGAGTGTAGCAGAATCTCCATATCACCTTTCCATGAGTGGAAATTGTATGGAGTCAAAAGATCTACTAAGGAGGCCATCTGGATCTACTGGAGCAAATGCTTTACCTATAAAAACCTGAAAATCAAAATAGAAAGGGCAATGTAAGGTCGGATAGCCTGCACATTTTAGGCTTTCATCACACCCAACATAGTCAATCAAGCAAGCTTGATCAACAAGTTCTTTACTTGGGGTATTAAGTGGTAAGCCTTGGCTTCTGGTGCAGTGCTGGATTTTTGAGCTATTGCTCAATTTTCATGTAGAAATCTGTCAAAAATATTGTTTTTGAGAGATAGAGCTTCATCCCGCCGTGATCTCTGATACCATATTAATCTTGCACATTGATCTAGGGATTAAACATAAATCTCATCAAAGATTAATCAACAAATAACTCATGAAATGGTGTAATCGGTCTACAGAATGAGTAGCCACTCTGTATAATCAAATGAAAGAATGATAATACAATACAATGTCATGCTACAAGCATGAATGAATGAGCAATTCAAATCCTCAAGGAGGTCATTTGAATTGAATGAGTGAGTCTATATTAACTGAATGTAAGCCATAGTCAACACTTTAGTTAACCACTAATCAAAACCCTAATTGACTCAACTGAGCCCTAACTGAAGTCGAGTGCAATAAATGACTGAATCTCAACTGAAAGAGATCAGACACATGTCATAGCAAGCCAACCATCAAGTGCTAGCACTTCAATGATTCCAATGAACCCCGATGAGGTTAACTAAAGTTGAACTGAACATCAAAAGTTGGTGGAGGCGCCTCCGTTGACTCTAGTTCATTAATTAATCATTAAATAATCAATTAAATGAAAGGAGGCACCTTCACTGCCCTGTTTAACTGATTGTAACCATTAGTTAGCAATTAGGTGCACTAATATCACTCAGATCACCCTCGGAGTGCTCCAGTTAGCCTCCCCGAATGTAGGATAAGGCTAAGTTAGCCTCCTTGACTGAAGGTAGGCATGGGTGTGACTCGATGATGTCAATTAATGCTCAATTTATGTCAATTTATGTCAATAATACTTAGGATAGTGGTTTAACTAGGCCAATTTGACCAAAAAGAGTGTGTATGGTGGTAAATGTCTCCAACAACTTGAGCCTACATGTGTAACTCGAGCCTACATGATTAAATCGAGCCTACATGTCGAATTTAATTATTAAAGTGAATGGATGAATATAAATAGAGGTGTGGCACTCCTCATTTGGATCACACACACTCACTTGTGTAGTGCATTAGTGGAGGAGAGAGAAGTAGCTGGAGAAGGAGGAGGATCAGTCTTTGATCAGCCTTTTGGTTTTACCTTTTATCTTTTTGGGGCATCTATATTGAGTAAGCTTTTGCTAGGTTTTTCCCTTTAGGGTTTTCCCAGGATAAATATTTGTGTTATTTTCTTGTATGGTTGTGCTTGTCTATCTTTCAGTGATCTTTTGCCTTATGGTTATACTGTTATGATGCTAAATGTTTTAAGATCTGATATAACCATTAAAAATTCAACATGGTATCAGAGCCACCCTAAAAGAAGACATTGTGCAGATACAGAAGCTAGGGATTCTTACTTTTTTGGGTCTCTCTCCATAATCAATCAACAAAAGAAGGCTAGGCTGACTCTCCATTGAAGGGTGCATCTTTCTGTCGAAGCGGAATTCAATTCCGAGCATTTTTCAGTTTTTCGGTGTAGGAAATTAGGGCTTTCTACAGAAGAGGAATTTTTGAGTGAGCCTGGCATAGTCTTTCTCTCCTAATCAAAATCAATGTTTAGAGACCTGGATTAAGATTTTTGGTTGGGTGAAACTCTGGGAAAGTCAAACCCTAGTTTGACCCCGAGCTGGAAAAACCCTAAATACTAAAACTGATAATTTTTGGTACATTCGCTATATCTCGAGATTGGCAAAGTCTCAGGAGCTAAAAATTGTAGAGGTCGAAGATAAACTTCTGATGTACACTGTGTCCAAAATTCCACCTCATATTTTCTATATTCTGGTAGATATGATCCCTCAAATTTAGGGTTCCATCCTCTTCCAAGATTCATCCCTAAACAGGACACCTACGGAGAATTACTATATCTTGGGCTACAAAGGTCCAAATGAAATTTTGAGAAGATGTTCCAGAAAGGGAACAGACTTTACTTTCTATGGTCTGAGTTTCAAACTTAGAAGATGAAACAGTGACACATGGAAGTCTGTACAACTTCGTTGTTCTTAGTGTGAATTTTAATACATAGAGGAACAGTAATTTCAGAGATAGTGCAGAAACAGTATCAGGAATTTCTGTAGGAGAAATTGGAAAACTAGAGCTTCCTGTTCCAGGAGCTTCCCTCCATTGTTTTCAAAAAAGGAGTACATTGGATAGCTCAAATTGAAGAGATATATGTTTTTATCCAATCAGATCTAAAAGATTCCAATTTTTGAAAATTAGGGTTTCTCTGACAAACCCTAGATCAGCCAGCTCTGGAACTAGGACGGACACCTCAAATCGGTAAGATCTAATCTTTTGCTATTTTTCGTTTGAGGTTCTCATCAACTTGATAATAAGCTTGGTGAAGTTGACAACTTCCAAGCATGTAAGTATTTGATCTCTCTAAAGAAAATGAATTGGACACCTACATGAGTAGAGAGGTTCCAGTTCCAGAGGGAGATGAGGCTCAAAGCCTTACACCAAAAGAAATTGGTCAAGGCCAAGAAGATCATTGCTGATTCAGTCATAGATCAACTTGTACCACAAGTGTCTTCCCTAAAGACACCGAAAGAGATTTTTGATTCCTTGACCAAGATATTTGAAGGAAAGAACATACATCGGAATATGACCTTAAGAAACAAATTGAAGAGGTAAAAGAAGAAGTGAAGAATGCAGAAGTGGTGATAGCCACCTTGAATGGCCTCCTAGGATCATGGGATTCATTCATGCAAGGAATGTGTGCCAGAAGGAAGTGATTACTTTCAGCTGAAGAAGAAGAAGCTCGACTCATAAGAAGAGAAGAAGAAGATGGGAGCAATTGAAGATCAAGCTCTCACCATTCAAAGAAGATCCCTCAAGTGATGAGGAATATGAAGAACTCAATTCTTGAAGAACCTCTTATCCATCTTATCATTTGGATAAGAAATGATGATTTCATAAATGAAGAAGATGATGAAGCAGAATGATCAAGAAGGAGTCTACCCACGAAACAAATAAAAGATAAGTATTCAATTGTCATTTCATGATATTGTTTTGTTATGCATTTGATTATATTCAGTTGATGTATTATGCGTGATAGGTTGTTTGCATTAATGACAGTATACTACTAATATGCATGTGATGGGTAAGTAGCTCATGGTGCTATACAACTCTCCATTGCTACTTATCTATAATGAAACCTCTTTGCTGACATATTGGATTAGTGCATAATCTCAATGATGTCACGGTAGAGATGGAAGGCATCTAGAAAGTTTCCATGAGATATGGATGAATGTTGTATTAGATAAATAATTGCATGATGCATAAGAATTTGTCGTTATACATATGTTTTATGAAATAGTTCTAACCATGCAACTTGTGCATCTGAATTGTAGGAAAGGTCCTGTACAACCTCCTACAAGAAAAGAAGGATGAGACTTGTTCCAAAGAACAAGTGATGACAATTCAAGATTCACTCCAATAAACATGAATCTGAAGCTCCCAGGGTCGGAGACACCATGACAGAAGAAAGAGCTTCATAGAACAGTAAATCTACCTCGAAGGATGAATACCACCATGGGTACGAGATATAAATCAAGATGAAGAAAAGAATGGTGAGACTTCCAAACCAAATTAAGAGGCCTCAGAAACACTCTAGTTGTGTAACATAGTTAGGTGACATAATTGATGCTAACCTTTCTAGCTATGAAATAAGTTATGATCAAAGAGTAACTGTTGATCATGGGGAATGATGTGTACGATATGGTTTTGAGACTTAAAGGGAAGTACATAGTATCTTCCATATGGATCTGCAAGAACAAGTGTACAAATCAAGGTTCATGATTTGCCTTAGAAAGAATAGACTATGACATGACATACTCTATTGACCAGTATATATCAAGCATAGAACCACCTGTACAGAATGAAGAGGGAAGATGATACTCCACTTCAGGGGGAGTGATCACAGAAGATATCTGAGTTCGACATGGTACGACATGATGGACAACTTCCTGATGGATCAAGACTTTACCAAGAGAAAAGTGGGTTCCAACCTTCAAAGTTGAATGCAGAAGACTAGGATATGTTGATGACCCGACAAGACAAACTCATAGAAGATGTTATGATGAAGCAATACTAGAATGATGTTTAGGTTATAGCACTCAAACCAGAAAGCAAGAATGTGGTATCTTCCAAATGGATTTACAAGATAAAATATGTTGCTGATAGAAGTAAGGAAAGACTTGTGGCTAGAGGAACACTTACTCAAGGAAGCAAGGTACACTTCCTTCAGAACTATCATGGTAGTTGCTTCCATGATGAAGTAAAGACAAGCCTTCCTTAGTGGTATGATTGGGGAAGATTTTAACATCGAATAGTCACAAATATTTGAAGTTGAAGACGGATGGACTCACGTATGCAAGTTGAACAAGGCCCTCTATGGCCTGAAGCAAGCTCCCAGAGCTTGGTATGGAAGGATAGATAGTTTCTTGATGAAAGTCGATCCTAACCTTTACTTCAAGGTTATAGAAGATGAACATGTCATCCTACTACTATATGTGGATGACTTATTCTTGACAGGGAATGAGAAATAGATTATGGAAAGCAAGAAGAAACTCGCAGAAGAATTTGAGATGAAAGACCTTGGGTTAATGCATTATTTCCTAGGTCTAGAAGTATGGAAAAGTTTAGCTGGAATCTTTCTCAACTAGGGAAAGTATGTAGTAGAGATATTGAAATGATTCAATATGCTGGAATGCAAAGCCATGGCTACACCCATGGATTCCAACCTAAAGTTGTTAGCTGATGACCCATCAGAGTTAGTAGATGAGACTCAATACAGACAGATCATTGGGTCATCGATGTACTTAACAAACACCAGACCTGACATTTGTTTTGCTGTGAACACTCTGATTCAATATCTAGTTCAACCTAGATGGGTTCACCTGGTAGTTGCAAAACATGTGATGATATATCTGAAAGGGACTATAGACTTTGGTCTATACTATGATAGTAGCCATGAGTATAGATTGTATGTCTATACAGATGCAGATTGGGCCAGAAGTATCTCAGACAGAAAAAGCACATCAGGTGGATGTTATAGTCTGGGATCTGCTATGATTTCATGGTTTAGCATAAAGCAATCCAGTGTTTCTCTAAGCACAGCCGAAGCAGAATATATAGCATCTTGCTCTGCTAGTTGTGAAGCCATATGGCTTTGAAAGTTGGTGTCAGGATTATTCAACCTAGAGTTGGACACTACCATGATTCTATGTGACATCCAAAGTTGTATAAAGATGACAGAGAACCCTGTGTTCCACAACAGATCAAAGCACATAGAAATCAGGTATTTCTACATTTAATATATGATGCAAAAAGGAGCCATAAAGCTCTAGTATGTGAGTATTGATGAACAAGTTGCTGATGTGTTGACAAAGCCTCTGTCTCGAGTAAAGTTCGAACACTTTTGAGACAAGCTTGGTGTGGTTCAGAAATACCTTCCCCGAAAAAGGGAGTAGTGATGTTGCAGTGGGATTGTATCATCCCTGGGCACTTTCCCTAAAGTGATCTGGGGACCTCGGTCCTTGAGAATGAAGAGGGATTGTATCATCCCGGGACATATGTCCAGAAGTGATCTGGTGACCTCAGTCATCAAGAATGTGGTAGGATTGTATCATCCTTGAACTTCGGTTCAGAACAGATCTGGTGAACTTCGGTCATCGAGAAGGTGGTAGGATTGTATCATCCTTGAACTTTGGTTCAGAACGGATCGAGTGACTTCGGTACTCGAGAACTTGGTAGGATTAATCATCCTTCGACTTGATCTCGTAATTCCGAAAGGAAGGATCGTCTTAAATGTTGATGAAAGTGGACTTGATCCCGTAATTCCAAAAGGAAGGATCGTCTTAAATGTTGATGTAAGTGGGCTTGATCCCATAATTCTGAAAGGAAGGATCGTCTCAAATGTTGATGTAAGTGGACTTGATCCCGTAATTCCGAAAGGAAGGATTGTCTCAAATGTTGATGTAAGTGGACTTGATCACGTAACTCCGAAAGGAAGGATCGTCTTAAATGTTGATGTAAGTGGACTTGATCCTGTAACTCCGAAAGGAAGGATTGTCTTAAATGTTGACGTAAGTGGACTTGATCCCGTAATTCTGAAAGGAAGGATTGTCTTAAATGTTGATGTAAGTGGACTTGATCTTGTAATTCCGAAATGAAGGATCGTCTTAAATGTTGATGTAAGTGGACTTGATTCCATAATTCTGAAAGGAAGGATTGTATTAAATGTTGATGTAAGTGGACTTGATCCCATAATTCCGAAAGGAAGGATCGTCTGAGTACCACAGATGTGTTGTCCATGATCCCGTAATTCCAAAAGGAAGGATCATGTTGGTTGTTGTTACACCTGCTATAGATGATGTTAGTCCAGCCTTGAGCTGTTAATGATGATGTTGCTGATCGAAAGGTCAAAGTGCTGATGATGATGTTGCTGATCAAAAGGTCAAAGTACTGATGATGATGTTTCTGATCGAAAGATCAGAGTGTGATGATGATGTTTCTGATCGAAATATCAGAGTGTGATTATGATGATGTTTCTCATCGAAATATCAGAGTATGATGATGATGATGTTGCTACTGATCGAAAGGTCAAAGTGCTGAAGAAGTTGTTGCTGATCAAAAGGTCAAAGTGCCAAAGATGTTGATGCTGATCGAAAGGTCAAAAGGTTGCTATCGTTGAAGATTGAAGATGAAGACTATATGATGTTGAAAAGATTCCAATGATTTATAGATGTGTTACCCTGATGATGTTGATGATGTCCTCTATCTCTCTCCTACTATTGTTGTTGTTGATGTTTTTGTAGAATACCCTTCTTGTTAAGGGGGAGTATTGAAATATTGTAACTTCAAAGAATATTCTATATGTATCTTTTTGTGGTCCCCGATGGTCCTACCGGGAGAACCACTTGTATTACTTTGTACCCCGATGCTTCTAATCTAAAGAACTAATAAGAGTCATGAGGTAGTCCCCTCTAATTGTAAAGTTGGTTCATTAGCACCCCAGTGTGGTTACTTGAGCCTACATGTGTAACTCAAGCCTACATGATTAACTCGAGCCTACATGTCGGATTTAATTATTAAAGTGAACATATGAATATAAATAGAGGTGTGGCACTCCTCATTTGTATCACACACACTCACTTGTGTAGCACATTAATGGAGGAGAGAGAAGTAGCTGGAGAAGGAGGAGGATCAGTCTTTGATCAGACTTTTGGTTTTACCTTTTATATTTTTGGGGCATCTATATTGAGGAAGCTTTTGCTGGGTTTTTCCCTTTAGGGTTTTCCTAGGATAAATCTTTGTGTTCTTTTTTTGTATGGTTGTGCTTGTCTATCTTTCAGTGATCTTTTGGCTTATGGTTATACTGTTATGATGCTAAATGTTTTAAGATCTGATATAACTGTTAAAAAATCAACACAAGGTAAAGAATCTATCTAGTGGGATCAACTAGTTAAGTTGAAAGACATCGATGAAGACAAAATATCTTGGAGGAAGTTTAAGAAATACTTTCAGAAATAATACCTCTTTGAGCAATACTATGACAAGAAGATGGAGGAATTCTTTGAGCTTAAGTTGGGAAGCATGACTATGGATGCCTATGAGAAAAAGTTTCTAGAAATTTTGAACTATGCGGACTTCATCAAAGATGAGAACGTAAAGATTCAAAGGTTCCTAACTGGCATTCCTGAATCTTATAGAGATAAAATCCAGTATGATGGACAAAAGAACCTTAAGGATTCCATCTGGAAGGAAAAACACTTATATGAACAAAATAAGAGAAAGGCCCCATATCATAAGAATTGGAAGGATATGAAGAAGAACAAGCAGGAGCAGAGAAAGAAAGATTTCCAGCCTTCAAAGTTCAGAAACAATAATTCTTACCAACAAGGACATTCAAAGGAAGATCCTTCACGGCAAAGAACACCTGTGGAATTTTGGATAGGCAAGGAAAATCACTTTGCCAGTCAGTTCGCGCATAAGAAAAATAACCTTCACAACATTCAAGAGGCTTCAAATGTTGGAGATGTAGGTGGAAGTGTTCAAAGGATCTATGCAGCCCTAGATGGGAGGCAAGATGAACACCAACATCGAATGATTGTAGTAGCTAATAATATTTCTAATAAAACCATAAATATTTTGATTGATGCGAGAGATAGCAATAGTCACATTTCACCTAATATTGTTGAGAAATGTCATTTAAAGAAAAGTAAATTTGAAACAACAAGTCTTGTACATTTAGCTATAGGAGCCAAGAGGAAAATCACTAAATTTGTAAAAGTGTGTCCTTTAGAAATTAATGGAATGAAAACCTTTGAAGGCTTAAACATCATACCCTTGGGGTCATATGATGTATAGATTGGCATCGATTGGTTGGATGAAAACCATGCATTTTTGGATTGCCATAATAAAAAATATACTTGTTTGGATGAAGAAGGGAACCAAGTGACAATAAAAATAATACCTAGACCCATATCCCTGAGGCATATCACAACTCTACAATTGAAGAAATGTCTTAGAAAGGGATGCCAATTATATGCAATTCATGTGGAAGAATCAAAAGAAGGAAAAGAGATAGAGTTGCACAATCATCCAAGACTACAAAATTTTGCAGATATATTTCAAGAACCGCCAGGAATACCTATTAAGATGGACATTGATTTTTCTATCAACTTGGTGCCAGAAATAATACCTTCATCTAAAGCACCTTATAGAATGAGTACTCCAGAGTTAAAGGAATTAAAAATTCAATTAGAGGAGATACTAAAGAAAGGTAACATAAGGCCCAGTGTTTCACCTAGGGGAGCTCCTGTGTTATTTGTGAAGAAGAAAGATGGAACTCTAAGACTTTGCATAGATTATAAACAATTGAACAAAGCAACGATTAAAAAGAAGTACCCCTTACGAAGAATTGATGACTTGTTTGATCAATTGAGAGGAGCCAAGGTGTTTTCAAAAATAGATTTCAAGCTGGGATACCACCAAATTAGAATTAAGAATGAGGATATCAGTAAGACAACATTCAAAACAAGGTATGGACACTATGAGTTCACAGAAGTACCTTTTGGTTTAAAAAATGCACCTCCAGTATTCATGTGTTTAATGAATGGAGTATTCATAAAGTACTTAGATAAGTTTGTGATTGTATTCTTGGATGACTTCCTTATCTATTCCAAGACAAAAGTAGAGCATGAAGAACATCTAAGACTAGTAATGCAAGTGCTTAGAGAACATCAATTGTATTCCAAATTAAGCAAGTGTTCTTTTTATCAAGGAAGAATCCGCTACCTATGGCATATAATATCTGAAGAAGGTGTTATAGTAGATCCTGAGAAGATAAGAGCCATTATGGAATGGTCAACACCTAAGAATGTATCAAAAGTCAGATCCTTCATGGGGTTAGGTGGATACTACTGAAGGTTCATCAAAGGATTCTGGAAGTCGGCTCATCCTATCACATCTTTGCAAAAGAAAGGTGTGAAGTTTGATTGGACTTATAAGTGTGAAGATAATTTTCAAAAACTTAAGGAAATGCTTACCAGTGCACCAATGATAAAAATTGTGCACCCTGAAGGAAACTTTGTTGTATGCATGGATGCATGTAAGCAAGGAAGTGGTGGAGTATTAATGCAGGATGGACATGTGATTAGTTACGAATCTAGAAAGTTGAAGGAACATGAGAAGAACTATGCCGCCCATGACTTAGAGCTTGCAGCTATCATCCATGCTTTGAAGATGTGGAGACATTATCTAATGGGTAAAAAGTTTGAGTTGAGAATTGATCATGATGGGTTAAAATACTTGTTTGAGCAGCCTAATTTCAATGCAAGACAAATGATATGGATGGAGTTATTTTGTGAATATGAATTTGACATCAAGCATATCAAAGGCAAGGAAAATAAAGTAGCCGATGTGCTTAGTAGGAAGATACATGTGATGCATGTAGCAACTATCAGCACTAGCACATCAAATTTGAAGGATATGATCATTGAATCTAGTGTTACAAATGAACTTTATCATCATGTGAAAGAAGGGTTGAAACAATAGAAAATTCCATAGAAATGTGATAATTATAAGTTTAAAGAAAATGGAATACTCATGCACATACATAGAGTTTATGTATATGATGTTGGAGGTATAAAGAAGATGGTTCTAAAGGAAACACATGATGTCATGTATGTCGGACATTCGGGTGTAAAATATATAGCTAGGTGCAGGGATAATTTTAGGGGCGAATTTTGGCCCAGTGGGCTATTTTTCCATGTTTTTATCCCCAAAGAGATTCACCATTTTGCATTTTTGAAGCCTTGTTTTGCCCAATTTTGATGGGGTAAAATTTTTTCACCCAAAAAATCGCCAAATTATTATATAAACGATATAAAATACTTGGAAATTAAAATATCTTTTGAAAAATATAGCCAATCATTTTATAGTTGGTGTTTTAAGAATTGGTAATATTTGCCAACATTTATACACATAGGGTACGAGCCTAGGACAATTAAGAAAGGCTCTTTGTAAACTAAAAAAGGCTCTCTATGGTCTCAAACAAGCTCCAAGAGCATGGTTTTCAAGACTAGATAACTACTTAAAACAAAAAGGTTTTAAAAGAGGAGCCACTGAAAGTAATCTTTACCTAAAGATCGAAGATAAAAACATGATCATTGTTGTTTTCTATGTGGACGATATCATATTTGGAAGTAATATTCAAATCCTAAGTGTAGATTTTGCCTCTAAAATGAAGAAAGAATTCAAAATGTCAATGTTGGGGGAATTAACTTTCTTTCTAGGATTGCAACTTTACCAAACAGACGAAGGAATTTTCATCTCTCAAACTAAGTACATCAAAGATATGTTGAAAAGTTTACAATGGAATATTCCAAACCTGTGGGTAATCCAATGGTAACCGGTTGCAAGTTAAATAAGGATTATGAATCTCTGGAAGTATATCACACCATGTTTAGATCCATGATCGACAATCTGTTATATGTTACAACCACAAGACCAGATGTGATGCAAGCTGTTGGATTGGTAGCTAGATTCCAGTTAGCTCCCAAGGAAACACATGTAACCGCAGTACAAAGGATTTTAAAATATCTAAAAGGCACTATGGATTACATTTTATGGTATCCAAAAGGACAAGACTTTACCCTAAAGGAATTTACTGATGCAGATTAGGCAGGAAGTGTTGACGGTCACAAAAGTACTAGTGGAACAACATTTTTTCTGGGAAATTGTTTAGTATCATGGTCAAGTAAAAAACAATCCTCTATTTCACTCTCTATAGAAGAAGCAAAATATATAATTTTGTTGCCTCATGTTGCACTCAGGTTATTTGGATGAGACAAACCCTAGAATATCTACTTGTAAAATATGAACATCCAACAGTGATCAAATGTGATAACACTAGTGCTATAAATATGCCTAAAAATCCGATCATGCATTCTAAGACAAAACATATACCAATCAAGTATCACTATCTAAGAGAACAGGTATCTCAAAAAACTATCAAATTAGAATACATTGACATAAAAGAACAAATTGCTGACATTTTCACCAAACCACTACCTAAGGATTCCTTTGAGCGTATTAGACAGAAAATGGGAGTAATTCCATTACAAAAGTACTAAGAGGAGATAACTAAATCTTAGGGGGAGAAATGTTGACAGGGGGAGCTATCAGACAGAAAAGTTCCTTTGTCATTGTTGTCAAAGGGGGAGAATGTTTAGAGGTTTCCATCAATGCCAAAGGGGGAGATTGTTGAGCATATAGTTGTCATTGATGTCAAAAGTGTTCACAAATGATAAAGGAATAACCATTGGATATGGTGGCATACTAAAGGTTGCAGGTATCTAGAATAACAAAGGAATGATAAATGAATAACCCTATAGCAAGTTGAATGAGGATCGGTTTTTGTATAATCTGCAAAATATCAAAACGGACGATGGGGATTGAGTCCGTAGATGAAGATTTGATGGTCCAGGAGAGATCCGTGACGAAAGAGGCAAGTGCGATAATAGATCTACAAAGATCTGTGAGATTCGCACAAAAAATTAAATCGATGATCGTCGAGAAGGCCAAAAATATCCAATGGTTGGAAAGATTGCGAAGGAAAAGTTGCGGGGAGGCAACTTTGGAAAGTTGGTCAAGCATCCTGCAAGCTGCATGTGGAAAGAAAGTTGTAGGGAAGCAACTTTGGAAAGGTGGTCGAGCATCCTGCATCCCATAATATGGAAAGATCGGATGACTGAGATTAGTTCTGCTAAAGCAGATCGACAATGCAGAAAGGAACATGCGGAAGAAAGTTGCGGGGAGGCAACTTTGGAAAGTTGGTCGGGAATCTCGTATTCTGCAATATGGAAAGATCAGATGACTGAGATTAGTTCTGCTAAAGCAGATCGATGATGCAGAAAGGAACTTGTGAAAAGAAGCTTGTGGAAAGGAGCATGCGGAAAGGAAAAAACAGACAGTCGACATTCTGCATCCCGCAAAATAGAAGATCAATGGTCAGGAAAATTCCCAATGAAGATCAACGGCGGGGAATCGTTGATGAGGAAACCGTGTTGGGGAAATACGATTTCAAGAAGAAATATGTAGAGTAGATCAACGGTCCGAAGAGATTCGAATATAAGATCAAAGGTCTAGATGGTATCTGGATAAGTAGAGTGCGGAAACACCAGACGACGATAAAAAGGGCTACGGAAAAGAATTCTGAGCCGTGGGAAGAACGAAACGTTTCCATTGCTGAAGAAGATGCGATGATTGAGCGGTTGGATGATGATTGGGTGAGTATGTAAATAAACAGTCATGATTCAAAATGAAAGAGCGCAGCAATGAAGAGTTGCGTTGATATGAAGTAAGTATAGGGTATTTAAATGAATGAATATGTAAATAATTAATTGTCTTTGTCAGTAAGTTTGATAGAGTCCAAAGTGAATAGTTTACAACTATTCTAAAAGTCTGAGAGAATCATATTAGGGTGGTAGGGTGGTGCTAGGGCAGGCCAGAGGTCTGCAAGGGGTCAAAGCCTCCTTTCCAGTGGTAGCTGGAGAACAGGGTGTCATAGCATCCTTGTCTGTAGAAGTAGGCAGAAAAAACATAGGGGAGTTGCAACATCCTAGTTTGTAGTTACAGGAAAAACCTAGGGTGTGCTTTGGATCCTTTTTGTAGTAGCAGATAAACAATTTTGTAAAATTCATCTTATTAATGAGTTTGTGTTGGTGGTTTGCTCTCTGAGGTTTCCACGATAAAATCTGTGTCTTAATTGTTGATTATTGTGTGTTTTAATTGAAAAAGGGTCAATACTGATTCACCCCCCCCCCCCCCCC